>JASCZW010012786.1:0-27457 GCA_034211315.2 Aedes japonicus
CAAAATCGGAAGAAGGTATTTTCGTCGGGTATGGAGTCGGATCAAAAGGTTACCGAGTCTACAACCCAAGAAGCAAGCGAATATATGTGAGTCGTGATGTTATGTTCTGAATGAAGGCAACAATGAAGAACAGTCAACATCTTCCGAACCAGAAGTACTACAGTTTCGAATGGCAGGGACAGACTCGATTCGGATGTCGAGCATCGCTATGCAGACTCGATAGTACCGGGGAGTGTTAGTAGTGATGAAGAGCCGCTAACAGATGCAGCAGAAGCAGCGCTCCTCCGCAACTAAATAACCAACAATCTGTGGTAAGGCGCAGCGATAGGGAGCGCCATACTCCAGGCAAGTACAAAGATTTTAAATTAAGCTTCAATGCTGTCTCTCAAGCATTTCCGTCTGCAGGTGCATGGCAACGTCGATCCGCAATCGATACAGAGGTGTTGCAGCGCAATGATAGTAATCAATAGCTGAAAGCGATGAATGCAGAGATGAAAATCCCTGCATGATAACCGCACGTGGGAACTCACCGAACTGCCGGCAAACCGGAAGGCTTTGAAATCAAAGTGGGTGTATAAACTGAAGACCAAGGCAGATGGTACAGTCGAGCGATACAAAGCGCGGTTGGTAATCAAAGGATTTTCGCAGGATCAAAGGAGTCGATTACATCGAGACGTATTCACCTGCTGTCAGATACGCTACGGTTCGCTACCTGACGGCAGTTGCAGCAAGACTTGGATTGCAGATTTATCAACTCGACGCGGTTACGGCTTTCCTTCAAGGTGATCTGGCAGACGAAGAAATCTATATGGAGCAACCAGAAGGCTTTGTTGTCGATGGCGGTAAGGTGTGTCGTCTGAAGAAAGCATTATACGGGCATTATAGGTTACATTTAGGGATCTTACAATTTTAGTTTCTCCTCTTCGTCTTGCTGGCAATCGGCGCAGTAAATAATAAGACTTCCAATTAATTACTAAATATTGTTTAAGATTAATATGTGTATGGTTTTGGTAAATTAATTCAGCACTAACCTAGCTTCAATATTTCAACTAACCAATTTCAACGTGGTTGCCGTCAGTTGTGTCCAATATTAACCAATATTGACAGTTCCCTAAATTCACATTATTTTATTAAATTAGTGTCGTCCAGATATAATTTTTCGGTACAAATAATGATTCTTACTCCAGATAGTTAAGAAATAGTTCACAACTTTACATTTCAAACTTATGACAACTTTAGATTTAAGAATAGTTGTAGAAATTAGTTTTAGAAATCAAGAGCAGAAAAACGAATTGTATCACTCGTGATTCGCGTTTTTCTATTCACTTACATGACGTTGTCAGCTTGACAGACATCACAACCTACACGGTAAGACAAGAAAACGGAAAATTCGGTAAAAAATACCGAAAATCGCACAAAAGTGCACATACTGAAATTATCGGTAAGCATGGATTACCGAAAATTTCGGTATTGCGGAAAACTGGGAAAAACAATAATAATTACTTATTTTTGTACGGTATTTTTACCGAAACTGCTAGCAGCTCAATGAGAGAATCTTTAACCAAATTTAGGTAAAATGTAACGATAAAATCTGTAAATCCACTTTACTGAAACATTAAGTAAATCAAACGTTTTGTTTCGTAGAATTATACCGATACTTTAGGTTTGCTACCAAAACCAAATTTCGGTAAAATGGAAACCGTATTTTCGGTAATCTGATCTTAGCGTGTAAGGTTAAAAAAACCGGCGATGCTCCATGGACGTCTGTATTGTTGCAGCTGCCCAGTGGTGTTGTACGCAACAGTCCCCATACTTACCCGGTACCTTACTGGTTCACTTGGACCGAAACCCTGTACCCCAACAGTGGCATCGTTTGTCATTATTTGCTCCCTTGTTCACCTGCGTCACCTCGAACTCCTCCGGTTTGAAGTTTGGCTGCATAACTCCTGCATTCAAATCGCGCATCAGTATCACAGAGAACAGACATCCAGGCTTGAACATTCCCCCCCCCCCCCCCAATCTACTGTGTAAACTTTTTAAAGCAAACTAAAATTGACAGGCTATCAAATCTCAAGGTGGTCAAGTGGCGCCATCAACATACCATTCACCAAAACTAACGGAAACGAGCTGTAATTTTCTAATGGCAGTTACAGAAATTTACACACTGTTGGGCACCCAGCTTGGATGTGTGTTCTCTGTGTCAGTACTTTCATCCTTATGTCCTTATCCTTAGCATCTTCCCATCTCAACTTAGATGGTTGGCTCCAAACATCATCTGTGTCCTGGAGATACACCAGCAGTATCTTGGGAGTTGAATGGTTCAGTGTGAGGAATTCGAAGAAGTCTGTTTTCCAATCTATATTCTGTATTTCGCTGATCTTCATACGTTTGCCTATATTTCTCATCTGGCGTTCAACGGTGCCATTTTAGCTCTGGCCAATATGGCGTTGATAAGTGTTGGGTAAATCGGTAACGCAGTGTGCTGATGACCTCCTTGGAGACCGACGGCCTTCCTAGCAACCTAAGTTTTCTTAAATAAACAACTGAGAAAATTTTATTATTCCTGTTCAAGACT
Source organism: Aedes japonicus (assembly GCA_034211315.2). Taxonomy (NCBI): domain Eukaryota; kingdom Metazoa; phylum Arthropoda; class Insecta; order Diptera; family Culicidae; genus Aedes; species Aedes japonicus. The sequence continues at coordinate 2,576 of JASCZW010012786.1, forward strand.
CCACTTGAGCTGAGTTGTAAAATAAATCCTTTCTACTGTTCAAACTTTGCTGTTCCGGTTATTTCCAACAATCAAGAGGTTATGGTCCCAGCACGCTTCCACTGCGGAATGGGATTGCGCGGCAGTGAAATTTTGGCTTGGGTGTCCACGGCCCAGAGGAGGAAACTGGATCCGGAAAGCAAGCCTGCTATGATGATCGGCTACGCGCGCCGAACGCCTACCACCTGTGGGACAAAAGAGAAGAAGCAGTTATTCCTGGCCAGACATGTAGAGTTCGATGAGAGCAGTTTTCCGTTTGCCACCCAGATCCGTGACGAAACTCCTTCGGTTGTTGCTCCGTACGAGTTCGAGGATCAAGACGAGGAACACGTACAACCCCCTGAACAGTCCGTTCAACACGATGAGCCGCTGGTGGCTCAACATGACGACATCCTGACTGACGATGAAGAAGACGAGGTTGAAAACGACGGTGTTGACGAAACTGAAGCGCTCCCTTCGCAACTAGACCGTGGTTCAAACCTCGAAATGGAAACCCCGAGGCGCAGCGAACGGGAGCGCAGACTCCCCGATGCATCCCAAAACGTTTCTGATGTTCCATTCGACGGTTCCGTGGGACGAGATGAGGCCGAGCGTTCGATCTTCGGTGTCCCGGAGGCGTACAAGAAGATCGCTGGACGAGCCGACGAAGCCCTTTGGCAGCAAGCGGTCCGTGAGGAACTGCAGTCGCTAGCGGACAACCATGTTTGGCGATTGGTGCGATGTCCCGCTGATGTGGTTCCGCTCAAGTCGAAATGGGTCTCCCGAATCAAGCCGGACGAGCATGGCGAACCGGTCCGTTACAAGGCGCGCTTGGTGGCGAAGGGATTCCAGCAGAAGCCCGGAGTAGACAACAACGAAACATGCGAAGTTGGCCACGATACGAATCGTTCTTGCTGTAGCAACCCACCGAAGGATGCACGTTCACCAACTCGATGTGAAGACCGCGCCCTCGCTGTTGGAACAACAAGCTGAACGACCTTCTACTGGATTTCGGCTTCACCCGTTCCCGGCACGATTATTGTTTGTATACCAGGATCGACCATCGAGGGGGGTACACATCATCATCTATGTGGACGATTTGTTCATCGCTGGCGATCATCTGGACCTGGTGAAGGAGATCAAGCGTGCTTTTTCCAAGAAGCTCCAGATGACGGATTGCAGCGTGGTTAATCATTTCCTCGGAATGAAGATTCGATACGACTGCGCCACCGGATGCATGTACCTGGCCGAAATAGATGACATTTTGCAAGGTTTACAGCCTCTAACTACTGTATCTATTGCTCTATCCATTTGAGGGAACCAAACCGTTGCTCGCAGCTGAGCTTTCATTACTGTACTGCCTTGGTGTCCCAACTCATCACGAACAGTTTTGATTTTATATTCAGCTGTGACATGCTCCCAATCTTCAGAGAAGGCAGCTTCTTTCACTCTTTGTAATTCCTCATCTACTAGTGTTGAATTCTCGATTTCTTCGATGGATATTGCTGATGGTTTGATCTCTTCCGACAACCATGCAATAACATTTGCATTTAAAAAAATGGACAAAAATTGCCAATTATTCATGGGTTTACCTTCACCCGCAATGACGAAACTACCCATGCAGCATCAATCATAGTAACCCATGAGTCAGCAGACAAAATTTGACAGCTCTATCAGTCGAACTCTAACCGTGATGGCAAAAACAGTGAAGCAGCCCCGTTCAGAAGTGTGGGCGTTCAAAGAACGGCACCCCGCCGCGTCGAAAAGGGACATCGTGCGGCACTTTGTGGACGCCGGATACGCCCGTGCCGGCATCTACAACATCTTGGCACTATTAGACAACAATAAGAGTATCGAAAGAAAGCCCGATTCCGGACGGCCGGTGACTTTGAGCGACAAGAAGCTCCAAAGGATGCTGGAGAGGCAGACCGAGGGAATAGTGGCTAGATCGCTGCGTGCGCTTGGCCGGGAGGTCCGTTCAACCGGCCAAACAGTGAAAAAGTACCTCTTCTTTCGCTCCGGACTGGCCGTGAACGGGGAAATTTATAGTAGGAAATGCCTGCCGGAAGTTGCGTCGTTCATCTAGAAATACCATAAGGGCGAAGACGCGGTGTTCTGGCCGGATCTGGCGTTGGCCCACTACTCGAGGCGATCGTTGGAGGAGATGGAGCGGCTGAATATCGATGTGGTGTCGGCGAACCCACCCTACGTCCCCCAGCAGCGTCCCATCGGGAATTTCTGGGCCAACCTGAAGTGTAAGATCTACTCCAACAATTTTGTCGCGAAAATTGGGGAGTAATTGATAAATAAAACGAAGAAAGAAAACAGATGCCTTTGATTGGTGTCTAAGAGCCCTATTAGATAGAAATGAGAGCCTAACGAGTAGTGATTGGACATAACACCTTGATAAACTCCCGGCTCTGAACCACAATTTTTTCGATACTTGTGGAAGAATGAAATGTAGCTATCTGCCCAAATCCCATTTTTGTTGCCAGCTGATCAAAGCCTGTTCACGGAAAATAGCAAAATATTCGTTGGAGGCGATTTGTCGATCATAAATATCGCCTGCCATAGCGCCCACCTTGGCAAGTCAGTCCGCTTTCTCATTACCCGGAATGGAGCAATGATCAGGGACACAAACCAAGATAATGGTGTAGGAATTGTTTGATAGAGCACTCAAAAGAGATCGTATTTCGCTAACGAAATACGGTGAGTGAAGTTTGAAGGAGTTGCTATGAATTTCGTTAAAAACACCAAATCCAGTGGAATCATTTGTTTTTGACCCGTCGGTGTAAAACTTTCTGTCACATCTGATATTGCCAAACATACTTACAAAAATTAATGGAATGTACTTCGAACAGAGTAGATCTGGTATTCCACGAGCTTCTTGCTTCATGGTCAGATCAAAAACTACAGTAGAACTAGAGAAGTCTTGGGAGTAAACGCGATTAGGAACATTCAAAGAAGGGCTCACCTCCAGAGTCATGTACCAATAGTACAGTGTCATGAACTTAGTTTAGGGATTTCGTTCGATAAGCTTTTCAAAATTTTCAATTACCAATGGATTTAGCACCTCACATCGGATGAGGAACCGGAACGGTAGCCCCACAAAATGCAATTTTCCATATGGCAGCTATCGATTTCTCTGACATGAAAGACATATTATGCGTTTCGCGATACCTTATTGCGAAAGTAGAACGGCGCGTTCACGTTAAATCATTTTGATATCTTCTGCAATAAGTGTGCAAATGACCCAAGTAAGGCTTTTTCGCGACAAAATCTGGACACCCCTAAATACATCTATCTCAGAAAATACTTCATCAACCCGTGAAATATTTCGCAGACTGATGAACGTATGTCTGTTTATTGTGTAAATCAATTTTTGGTTATATTACAGGCTTTAAAATCGAAGATGGCGTCGAAAGCAATTGTCTGCGGTCACATTGAAAATCCGGATCTGTCAGTAAGAAAACTTGCAAAAAAGCTTGGTTTTCCGGTAAACACTGTCCATAACGTTCTTAAATCCTTCGATACTCTTTCGGTACGTACTGTGGTTAGAAAAATAAAAGTGTCCCCAACTTGCATGCATACTTCCAAGCACCGGAAAGGTATGAAGTCGTTCAAGGTGAAAACTGTACCGAACCGTAATGATAAACAGAATGTGATGGATAAAACCCGGGCTCGCAAGTTGGATCGCGAATTTTTGACGAAGTTTTCATGCGTGATAATCGACGAAGAAACTTAAGTGAAGCTTCACGGAATGTCTTACTATACTGCCAAGCAACGGAACGGCATAGAGGAGCATTTCAGGACGAAGAAAACGGCCAAGTTTCCCAAAAAAATATTTGGTTTGGCAGGCAATATGCAGCTGTGGTCGAACAAGCCATGATGTTTTGGAATGGAGTCCATGTTGTACCGTAAGAGGCGAATCCACCTATCTGCCCGGAGTTGCGACCTATCGAGTGGTATTGGGCTCTTGTGAAGAGAGAACTCTCTCAATATAAACAACAAGCTACAACTATAGTAAAATTTCGAAAATCTTGGACAAAAGCAGCTAAATCGGTTGCAGAGAAGTCTGTACAGACCCCAATGGCGGAGTAAACTAAAAAGTTCGTAGTTTCTGTATACAGCCTAATTAAGTAACTGTCTTGGCGACGGACAGAATGACACCCACCGTCGACTTCCCTTTACGAAAGTCAAATTGGTTGTTAGACGACCGCCTATACTTTCCGTGTATTTTGACAGTCTGTTGAGGATTACCCTCTCGAGCACCTTACTGAATTTTCCAGGCGTCCGGAAAGACGCCCTCGTTCAGACACCTTTGCATCGCCGCCCTGGACATTACGGGATCCAGCAAGACAGCCGGCATTGATGCCCAGGTTCGGAATACTACATCCAGTCACGGCGCTTTGTTCACCATTAGCGACTTGCTATCGTCATGAGTTCGTCATTCGTCACTGTTGCCTCATCTCCCGTTATGCCGTTATCAATGCTCACGCGGTCACGGCCACCCTTCCGTCGCTATGACAGCGTTGAGGTCTGGGATACTGGAACGCTGGTCATGGAACAAATCTACGGCGGTGAATGCTCGGTAGCAGCCGTCGTTCCTGTAGTTTTGACCATTACTACCCGATAGGCGTCATCCCACGGGTATTGTCGTATTGGCCTTTTGACAGAGGCTCGATTGCTGGCCTTTATCTGCCTCTGCAGCTCGGCCTTCGCGGCGACTAGCGTCCCTCTACGCTCGATTCATACTTTGCATACTCCGTCTTGCGCGGAGGCATATTCTTCGGAGGTCGGCGATGGACTGGCGATCTTCCATTCCTCGGTTTGACTTCGCTCGGCAGGGTCGCATCGCACGCTCGTTGAAGTGCCATAACAAGTCGTTCACCGCAAGGTTCCTGGGTTTCGCGCAAGTTTCGTTCTCTCTCTTTAAATGTCTCTACATCAAAGTAGGACGTCCTGCATCTGCGGGCGAATGCAGTGGGTGCTCCTCCTTTCGCAACCGCCAAGTGGTCGCTATGGGTGTTGCCATCACCCACACTCCAATTATTGAGCAGCCCAGGACTGCTGAAGGATACATCGATTATCGATTTCGCCCCGTTTCTGGTCCTGTAACCCTCGTCAAGGGTGACAATTAAACATAAGGATATTCGTTTGTTCCATGTTGAAGCTGAAGCATAGCAAGCCTTGATTAATATAATCAGAAATAAATTTAGTTCATTATTAACCACTACCGAAGACAGACGTCTTTCGATACTCTTCAATAGGTTCAGAACGAGTACGCTAGAAATGTCTTCTTTAAATTCTTCAAGCATTCCATCCATCGAGAGGTTGTCTCACAAAAGTTCGCAGCGAAAACTTATCTTCAGCTGGAAGGACTTTGGGATGCAGTTTAGCCCAAACAGAAAGAAGATGGACCTTTTGAAGCAGTAGAAGAAAAGAAGGATTTGCAAGCCCGATTGAATCTGATCCTACTCCCCGACCTGACAATTTACGTCCACATCGAAGATGCGGAATCGGCCCGTGCTGCGTGGGATAAATTTGAAACGGCGTTTGAAGACAAAGGGCTTTCTTGACAGATCGGTTTACTGCACAAGCTGATCAAATCGGATCTGGATTCGTGTGGAGACTATGTAAATCAGGTCATCTCGACAAGCTGAATGGCATCGGATTCAAGCTTCCGGAATTCTGGATTGGCATGATTTTGCTGGCTCGTCCCCCGGATGATTATCGACCCATGATTATGGCTTTGGAAAATTCCGGTGTTGCAATAACGGGCGATTTTGTGAAGACCAAACTTCTTCAAGAGTGACCGGTGCTTGGCAACATGAAAAACGGCCAAGCCTTCGCAACGAACATACGGCGTTAAACATTTTTGAAGCAAATGCAGCAGCCTACTTCATCCAAGGGCTCGATATGCAGGAAATGTGGTTAGTACGGACACATCGCAAGGGACTGCAGGGATACAAGAAAAGGCGAAACGTTTTGCACGGCGTTGTCTACGTTTGGGAAGAAGGACGACTGGATTTTCGATTCTGTTTTGAGCTGTGGCACGAAAAGACGGGTCATCTTGGTGCCAGGAATCGGTCAAAGGTGTTGAGGCGCAGTGGACGGGAGCACGTTCTTCCAGGCAAGTATATCGACTTTCATGTTGATCGCACCGGTCTTCCAGGTATCTCAATTTCACAGCCGATCTCCGATGACGATTCAAGCGATTTTCATGGTTTTCCCAATGACGATAACAGTGATGGACCAAATAATAGCGAAGGTCTTGTGGCGATCACATCTGGTATGGATGATGGATCAGGAGACGACCCCGCTTCGCACCAAGAAGCACTAACCCGGAACGATAGCGACGCATGGAAGCGTGCCATGCAGGAGGAATTCGCAGCTCTTATGGATAACAACACGATGATAAAGTGCAAATGGGTCTTCAAAACGAAGTGTGATGCTGCAGGATATTCTCATCGATACAAAGCTCGATTGGTCATCGAAGGCCAATGATGACAGCGAAAGGGCGTAGATTATATCAAAAACGACCTTGCAATAGACCAGATGGATACAGTGACGGCATTTCTGCAAGGGGATCTCGAAGAAGAGATTTATATGGAGCAACCTCTAAGCTAAATAAGGCATTGTACGGCTTGAAGCAGTCGAGCCGAGTTTGGAACCACAAGCTGGATGCCGCTCTTCGACGTTTTGGTTTGGTACCAACGCAGTACGATCCTTGCGTATATATCGGTAGTAGGAATGGAAAGATCATGATCGTCGCTACATATGTCGACGATTCGATAATATTCAGCAACGACTCAACATGGACGAACAAGCTAAAGCAGCTGCTCTCTAGCTGTTTTCGGATGGAAGATCTGGGACCAGCGGAACAGTGCCTTGGGATTCGTATCGGTAGAACTATTTAATCAAGAAGCCTATGTCAAATCGTGGTTCAACATGGATCAATGCAAATCAGTGAAGGTGCCGATGAACTGCAATGAGAAGCTTACCAAGGAAGCATGTCCGAAGAACGAAGCCGAATCAACTATGATGGACAACGTCCCATATCAAGAAGCTATTGGTTGCCTCATGTATTTGGCGCAGCGCACTCGACCAGATATACTGTTCGCGGTCAATACCCTCAGCCGATTCAACAATAATCCTGGAGTCAAACATTGGCACGCGGTAAAGCATGTTCTGCGTTACCTACGTGGTACCGCCGGGTTCAAACTGCCGTACAGAAACGATGCAGATTCCAGTATTGTGGGCTATTGTGATGCCAATTGGGGATCCGATCCAGATGAGCGGAAATTAACCAGCGGTGGATGTGGATGTGCAGAAGCAACCTACGGTAGCGTTATCTACGTGTGAGGCGGAATACATGTCCTTATCGGCTGCCGTGCTAGAGGCATCATGGTGGCGCGGACTTTCAGCACTATTTAATAACCATGATGATGGAATCGAGACCCGATGTGACAATAAAAGCTGCATTGTGTAGAGTTCAAGTTATAGAATAATAAAGTGATGATTTGATACAGTGCTTCCGATGTATAGCACTTCAGAATCCACCTAGCGTTTATCGTGCCTTCATCCGTTGTTGCCATAGTTACCAACCGGCGACTATAGTCACTAGATTCATAGTCTGGCGGATATAACGACGGGAGCCAATTTGAACTGTCAGTTGGCGGAACCAATCGAGCATGTCTCGAGTAATTCATGTTAAGAGCCTAAATGCCATTTGTAAACAATGACTTTAAATATCGATTTCTCTTGAATCTCAAATCACTCCCGTAAAATGAAAGCAGCATTTGGTAGAAGAATGTTAGTTCTACCATATGGAGTAGCAAAATATGGTGAGATTCTCGTAATTCGTGAGAAATCAACGTTTAAAGTGATTGTTTATAAATGGCTTTTAGGCCCTTAACATAAATTACTCGAGATATGCTCGATGGGCTCCGCCAACTGACAGTTCAAATTGGCTCCCGTCGTTGTATCCGCCAGACTATGAATCTAGTGACTATACCGACGACTGGTTAAACAAGCGAGAAATAATCGACTCGTCCACTTGGATCGAGACCAGCCGTGCGAACGGACGCAAACATTACCCAGCCGAACCGACTCAACAATTTGGCATAGTCGGTAAAATCATGGTGAGTAGAATTGAAATAATAATAATAATAATAAAAAATATGGTTGGACAAGTGACAAATGTAGCAAACAAATAAAAAAAAAGTGAACTAGTCCTAGGAAAGAAAAATCAATGCGTGGTACGTAAATTATTCATCTAATTATGTGAGGTTAGGTAGTGAAAAAAAAAATGCGATAAGAATCGGAGGAATCTGCAGGACTATTGTTTGGGCGAGACCGGAAAATGCGAAGCGTTATTCCCAAAGCGAGTCCGGAGTTATCCGTAGCGCAGTATTTTGAAAAAAGAAAATGAAGAAGAATGAAACCTAGTTTGCTGATATCCGTAGCGTGTGTATGAAAATAAAACGAAAATTCCTTCGGAAGTTAGGTTGGAAAAAAAAGCAACGAGAAGCTTTGGCTAATTACGCTTCATCTGATTTTCATTTCAGATGAACGAAGATGGAAAATTCGGTATGCCGCTGGATGCTTTCAACGACAAAGTGGATGCGCAAGATTTACGCCGTGAATGGGAGGAGTAGCACCGAGCATTCGAACTAATTCTTACGAAAGGTTGAGTCCCAAAATGAAAAGCTGGTGACCATGTTGTCGATGGGAGGACGAAGACTGCAGCGTATTTTTTATAATTTACGCCCAGTAGCCGAAGAGATAGTCCCACAGCCGGAGCAGGTACCCTTAATGATGCTTGAATCTCCTGATTATGACAACGCCGTCAAACGCTTGGAGAAGTTTTTCGTGGGCAAACGCAACGAAAGGGTCGACCTGGAGATTTTTCGATCACTTAGGCAATCGAGTGAGGAATCGTTCAAAAACTTTATCCTCAGATTGCGTGCTCAAGCCGCTAGATGTGAGTTTTCAGAACGCGAAGAGACAGAACTGCTGCAGCAAATCACAATGGGCGCACGTGACGAGAAAGTGCGAGACAAAGGATTAGAGAACGTCATGACATTGGATGAGGTTATAACGTATGCCATGAATCGTGAAGTACTCATGAAACAGAGGGTAAACCAGAAGCCTTTTCGAGCTGAATCGTATTTGAACAGCGTGAAATCCAGCTCTTTTCAAGGCCGAAAGGAAAACCCAAAGCGTAGATCAACAGAAAACCAGCGAGGACAGGTGGCCGGCAAGTCAAACCGAGAGACAGTGGTTTTGGGGGTGAGTGTAATCGATGCGGCTCACTTCGAGATTCCGGAGACTCTCGGGAATGTATTGCCCGAAGTGCGAGTTGCAACAACTGTGCAACAAGCGAGGACACTACGCTAGAAAGTGCAGAAATAGAAGCGTGTCGTTCATCGAGACGCGATCAAAGGCGTAGCGGATTTACTGAAGCAAATTCAGTGAACGGATCAGAATCCTGGAATGAAGATGTTCCTCATCGTCCAACTACGGATGGCATCGCCAAAGTGGAGTGATTTTTTTGTTATATTTTTTTTTCTATTCTCCCATGTAATACTCCTCCAAAAGGCAAATTTCATTTAACACATTAAAATAAAACGTTTCAAATAATAACATGTACTTCTATTAGGTGGAAACAATTGCCCTGAACAATGACTTGATATTATGCCAGATCGATAATGTACCGGTGGAATGTGTGATTGATTCTGGATCATCTATTAACGCTGTTACGGAAGATAACAAAGGAAGCAAAAATTTTTAAGAGAAAGTTCAAAACTAACCGAAAGTTTTATGCTTATGCAAATCGTGATTCTCTAAACGTGTCGGCCATTTTCGAAGCTTGGATATCTGTAGAACCAAACTAAGCCTAAGAGTTATGCGGAGTTTTTCGTGATCAGTGGAGCAAGAAAGTCTCTTTTAAGCAAACGCACGTCAGAAGATTTAAAGGTATTGAAAATTGGGTTGAATGTTCTTCACGTCAACCAGGGTGTAGACATGAATGTCTTCCGTCCAGTCAAGCCGTTCCCGAAATTTCCTGGTGTCCAAGTGAAATTATCCATTGATCAAACGATACCTCCGAAGAAAATCGCATAGTTGAGAGTCCCTTCTGTTATGGAACAAAAGGTTCACGATAAATACAAGAAATGTTTCATAGTGACGTCATCGAGAAGGTTGAAGGTCCCGCCGAATGGATCTCACCCATGGTAGTGGTTCCTAAGGGCTAAGACGATGTAAGGATTTGCATTAACATGAAACACCCAAATTATGCTATCCAGCGGGAGCATTACCCATTGTCCGTCATCGATACGTTCCTGAATAAGCTCCGGGATTCCAAGGTTTATTCACGACTGGACATAACGTCTGCATACCATCATGTCGAGTTTCACCCCGATTCCAGAGGCATCACAACATTTATGTCCGGAATGGGTCTGTTGCTTTTCAAACGGTTAATCTTCGGGATTAACTGCGTCCCCGAAATTTTCCAACGAATAATGACGGATATGTTAGCTGAGCTGGAATTGAGGGCGTCATTGTCTATATTGACGATATCGTCGTATCCGGCAGAACCACAATAGAGCATGACAAGCGACTTCAAGAAGTTCTCGCAGGATTGGAAAGGAATAATGCTATGCTGAACAGAAATAAGTGTGTTTTTGGAGTTGAGAAGCTTGAAATACTAGGATTCGAAGTAAGCGCACACGGTATTAGTCCATCAAAACCGAAGATAACAGCAATCCAAAATTTTAAACCACCTTCGTCTAGAGAGGAACTCCACAGCTTTCTGGGACTTGTGAACTTTGTTGGACATTTTATTCCAAACCTCTCTACGCGAACAGAGCCTTCGAGGAAGTTCCTCCGCAATGAAGTAGATAGTTTTGGTGTGGATCAAATGAAATCGTTCGACAATTTGCGACACGAGTTGTGTAATAATGTTCGTAAGCTGGGATTCTTCGATCCAAAGGATCAAACCGAGGTTTACGTGGACGCATCTCCCTTTGGCCTAGGGTCGGTACTCGTCCAGAGAGATAAGAGTAATGTTCCACGAATTATATGTTTCGCTTCCAGGGGTCTGACAAAAGCAGAAAGAGTACATCCGCAAACACAACGTGAAGCGTAGGCGGTTGTGTGGGCGGTGGAAAAATTATATCTGTATCTTTTTGGCCTTCGATTCACAGTTTTCACGGACCATAAAACTCATGAGTATGTATATGGTGGAAAGCATCGCGAGGGAAGGCTTGCATGTTCAAGAGCAGAAGGTTGGGCAATCCGCGTGCAACCGTATGACTTCGAAATCCGGCATATTCCTGGATCGACAAACATTTCGGATATACTGTCTCGTTTGGTAAATGAACCTAAAACAACCGTTTGATGAGCCTGCGGACCACTTCCTATTCGCGATAAAAGAAGGGCCTTCAGCAATAACTTTTGACGAAATAAAACCAATCCACTAACAAGTTTGATCCCTATTTTTCGGAGAAGGAGAAAGATGTAGAGTTCAAGTTATAGAATAATAAAGTGATGATTTGATACATTGCTTCCGATGTATAGCACTTCAGAATCCACCTAGCGTTTATCGTGCCTTCATCCGTTGTTGCCATAGTTATCAACCGACGACTGGTTAAACAAGAGAGAAATAATCGACTCGTCCACTTGGATCGAGACCAGCCGTGCGAACGGACGCAAACTCTGAACATTACCTAGCCGAACCGACTCAACAGATTGCAATCGCAAAGAATGGTGGGTATCATCTGCGTACGAAGCACATTGACATACGCCACCATTTTATCAAGGATGCTCTCGGCTGTGGCATTGTCAATGTAGTGTACGTTGGAACTGAGGAGCAAATTGCCGACGGCCTTACCAACGGACAAAATTTGAAGAAAGTCGCAAGATGATGGGAGTTCCTGCGGCTTGAGGAGGAGTGTTGAAGCTGAAGCAAAGCAAGCCTTGATTAATATAATCAGAAATAAATTTAGTTCATTATTAACCACTACCGAAGACAGACGTCTTTCAACACTTTTCAATATTCCATGACCGTGTTACGTGTCTGTAATGTTTTTATTTTATTTACATCACATGCTCGGGAATATACTCACCACTGTTAAATCTGTAAATATTTTAATTAGTTGTTTTTGTTTTACATTTTATTCACATCATTATGTTAGTAGGCTTAGAATTAAGGGATTAAAATTATCGTTTTAAATTGTATCGCGTTTGTATTAAAGTTAGGTCCTGTTTTCCCTCGTGCCGCAAAAGAACGCAGTAAACATTACGAAAAATGTAAGGCAGTTAAAGGATGGTGGCACGTCTTTGCAGAAGTCGGAATTCTCTCTCGAAAATAAAGAAGAAAAAGTCACGAACTACATAAGTGATGGGGCGCGTTTTGACCCGGATCGTTTTTTGTGTAGAATAGTGAGTTTTCTGTGCCGTTTCCGTGACGCGCGTTCGCTGGATGAACCATCTCCAGTACCATTGGGAGTAAACGGAAGTGTTCCCCGAATTAAGCTGGCCGTAGTCCGTGAACTGTGGTACACTAGCAGGATGTTGGATCGCCAGCAAAGTTGAGCTAATTATCAAGGATTGGTAGGATCTGGGATACAATACTACAAGCCTTGATTATATATATATATATATTACATATATACATATACATATATATATACATATATGTTGTTATATATATATATACATATATATATATATATATATATATATATATATATATATATATATATATCTTGTTTAATCTACATGAACGAATAATGACAACCCCATCCTCTATATCGATCTTGACAAACTGCGCAGAAGAGCATAAGGACTGCCTGATGTTGAGTGAGGAGAAGCGGGAGAAGAAGTGGAAGAAGAGGACCACCAACGTAACGGTACGCTCGTGTATAGTTTAATAATTGAGTGCAGCAGTGTAAGGAATCGGATAAGGTCTGTATCCGCAATAATTCGGACATCTCGAAACACGAATAAAACATAAATTTCGCATTATATTTCCGTCGTAGTTGTTTATTTCAGATTCATGGGATGTGCTTTAACAATTCGTGAAGACAAAACATAGTTATTCGGTATTTGCATACAATTTTCGAACTTTGCGCTTAACTCCGTCCATTAGGGGTTGTACAGACTCTTCAGAAATCGTAGAAGCCGTCTTTGTCCAAATTTGCTGGAAGTGTTTGATGATTCCTTGCTTCTTTCAAGAAAGTTTCCGCTTCATCAGAGCCCAATATCTCTCGATTGGTCGCAGCTCTGGTCAATTTGGCGGGTTTGAGGTTTTTGGTACAATAATGTTCACTTGATTTACTTGGTACCATTCTATCACAGTTTTAGCATAGTGGCATGATGCCAAATCTTTGTGACTTTTGATGAAGGGTAGCAATCGCTTCTGCAGACACTCATTCTGATAGATCTCCTTGATTGTGCCTGTAGTGACAAAAGATTTACTCTTTTTGCCACACGTGCAAATGGCTTGCCACACTAGGTATTTTTTGGGATGCCTTCTTCGTTCTGAAATGCTCAGCTGTATCATTTCAGGCCATAGCAGAATAAAAAGCCAGCCCTGGAAGCTGCTTGAAATCCTCCAGGACATAAGTTTCATCGTCCATAACAATGCATGAAAACTTTATCAAATATTCGCAGTACAAACGTCGAGCCCATGATGTTGCTGCCAAGTTCTGTTTGTCGTTGCGATTTGGAACTGTTGATGACTTACTTTATACGACTTAAGTCCCAAACGTTGTAATGATTTTTGGACAAAACCAGGCGACATCCCTATTTTACGAGCCACCGTTCGAATGGAGAGATTTGGGTTTTTCGTTAAATCCTTTCACTCTTTCGGTCCATGACAGGATCAGCGCGTCCAATGTTTTTATCACTGGTTTCCTTCCACCGTCAAACGTTCCGAAAATGATTTGAGCACATCGTGAACAGTGGATTTAGGCAAATCAATGTTTTGCAAGGTCCCGTATTGACAACTCAGGATTTGCCATACGCCCGTACAAAATCCACTCGCTTGCACTTGTTTGAAATGTAAACATCAATCATAGTCTTTTTCATCATAGAATCTCAGCTATACCGCAGTGAAATTTTTCATTCCTACGTGCAATATTTCAAAAGTTTCAATGAATATGGGCACTATTTTGGAGGAACTCGGATCTCGCAGGGCCTTTTAGTTGCATGTATGGTCAGATATGAAATCCTCAAAAGTGCTTGCTGGTTACCTGGTGTCTGCGAAACCTCTACCGAAGTTTGGACATGCCGCATACCATGTTTCGCATCGTAAACAATGATCAGCCACATCCCTGGGTGAGGTACTTACTTCCAGTACCAGCCTTGGAACAGGTCCAAAGTTACGAACATTTCTGAAGAAAACCGGTGATGATCCACAAGCTAGGATAATTTCGTGATCTATAGTGAAAAGCCGCATCAAAATCTGCGATGGCTAACCATGGAGTATCATTTATTTTAAATTTGATTTTTTCTATCTCAGAGGGGTTGGATGCGATCGTTGGGAGCATCTAGTCTAGGAAGGTTAAGTGATGCTCCATGTTCTCTTCAAACGGTTGAGACTCACGCATTAACTTTTAATCTAGCGCCATATAGCCTTTGGTTATAGCGCCATTACTCGCTTTCTGGAAAGAGAAAAACAATCTTCAGTGGTTACGAAACAAATTTGATCAAAAGGAATTCATAACGGAAAGAGCTCACCCGAATTGCAGATCACACATTTGATCCAATGTTCGAATGTTGGACTTCGCAAAAACACTTTTTAGAACTGTTATACAGGTCTATCGAAGCAGGGTGTTTTCCCTACGCGAATGCATCGGCCTTCCTCTAACGTGTAAATGTCATTATAACGAACAAATAAAGCCCATTGATTAGTTGATTCTCTACCATTGCATTGACACAGGGCCCCATCCCACCTCGCTGCCAATCATCACGTTTTCACCGGTGGTCACCTAAGTTCGATGTAAGCCGGGAGAAAATCACAGCCAAACAGACGACGACATGACGTGACATTCGATGATGGCCGTTTGTGCACGTGTGATTATTGCAATTAAATCAATTTGATGATGAGCTCGATGCTCGATACTCCGGCCGAGTTTGCTCATCACGCCCTGCGACCACATCGTAACCGACGTGACAAATGGCCGGATCCAGCTTTGCGTCCCCAGCCGCATGGCGGCTAATCAATTGTCGACTGTAAACTGTTACCGCAATGAATGATACCCAGTGGAAGCGGTTTGCGGTGTACAATAGATTATGCGACTTTTTGAATGATTGAAATCGGGGACGTAGCGAGAAGGACCCCCCCCCTCCGCTGCTCCTCAAGCAATATTATTGACTTTAAATTCTTTCTCTCAGGCTGGAAAGATTCTACAATAGCTTTGAGAAATCTTTCAACGACCAACTGTTGAAGTGCATCCACTCAGTTGTTGAGGGTCGGCCCGTGACAAAGCCCCGAAGAAAACGAGGAGACAGTCAGTGATGACTGTCGTAGCTAAATTGCAAATCGTCCTTCGAACAAAAGTCTTCCATTTGCTTTATTTTTAGACTTTCCAGCCTACAGCGACGCATCACTTCAGGAAAATGGCCCACTCGGCAAAGCACACCTAACACTAAACTCACAGCCTACTGCTGCTGCTGCCGTTGCTATGTGATGCGATGAGAATGTTCCACCTGGCCTCAACATGAATGGGCTTGATTTTCAATTTTCAGTGATGATCTCTCCCGGGGAAAATCCCGCTCCAGCCGGTGGCTCCGGCTGCCCACAACCAAGCAAACCAGCCTACTATGTTGCCTTTTGTCTGTCGATTCCATTTCGCTCCCGTGGCCCAGAATGGGGGAAGTCAATATTTGCTCCCGCCGACGACTCTGTATGAGTTTTAGCTGCCATTCGGTAGGCTGGCGGCGGCGTTTGTGTGGTCGGTCGGTCGCTGGAGAGTGCTCAAAACTTTCGTGTTACCTGATATCACGTGACTCCATCCATCCGGGGGGACGTGTAGACGACGAACTGGCAAAGTGATTAAGATTTCATCATCAGGCTCGGTTGTTATAACTGTACATATTCCTACTTCATGCCGTCCCAGCTTCCAGGGAAATAGCCCGGATAGGTGTGACTGTTGCCAACGTCAATGAATACTGCCTCCTCGCCATACAAGTTTAATGAGCCTTCATCCACCTCTAAAGTTCTCCACGTCCATCCCGCATAGTAGAACGCTGGGGCAAAAAAAACGTTACTTTCCTTTCAAACAGCCTACTGCCACTCATCGCTCTTGTTGTTCAACTCTAAAACTATGCCAACGAGCAGCGCCTGCTTGGGCTAATGCAGCAGCAAAAAAAAAAGCTGTTAAACTCGAGGACGTTCTCCCCCTGCAGCTTTTCACGCTTTGTGGAGTACTCCATGATGTTGTGCCCGGATACATGACAGAATCCTACGCGGAGCATCCATTTTCGAGGAAGTAGCAAACCAGTTAGATAGTTTACACGAAAATCATCCATAAACATTTCCCAAAATTGTCCCCATTACGGTGATAACTAACATGCCCTTGGTAAGCTCCCAAAGTATCGTCGTACTTCCATTTTCCACCCATTAGGAGCCATGATGAACCAATAGAAGCAGGTGTTCGGCAGCCCAACCGAAGGAGCAACTTTCTCCCTCCCCATGTGGGCGGGCGACCTTTCGAAATTTTAAATTAAATTGTTTTCACCGAAGCTCACTGCGAGAAGTTCGGGTTCATTACGGGACTATTAGTTAACTACTTAGAAGCAGAAGCTATCATTTGCTTTCCACGAGCGAAAGATCACGCCGTGCAGACAAGCTGCAATTTGAAACGCATCCCACGGGAACGGAAACGTATCGCGATTGAGCTGTGGTGTTGACAAATGTAGTCATTGTCGCCGTCACAAGATCGTAGGTGAAACATGTGGAGCTAAAGGGGCGTCCACGATGAAATTGCCACACAACAAAATTGATTCGCAAAATTCGAGTTTTCATCCGATTGCCATCAAATTTTCAGGGATTGAGAAATAACTATTAAACTTCATTTTACCATTTTACTCGTATTTTATTTACAGTCCATACGCAAATGCCCGCACCTTGGCCTTAACTCCCGGCCATAAGATTCTGCACAACCCATGAATCAACCGTTTTTTGCATGTAAACCCATACTTTCTTCAGTTCCTCGACTGTCTTCACTACCTTAGTCGTTTAAGAAGGTGCTGCTTCATAATCGCCCAGTACTTCTCGATGGGGCGGAGCTCCGGAGTGTTGGGAGGGTTGAACATTTTCGGCACGAAATTGACCTTATTGTCCGCATACCACTTCAGCACGTCCTTGAGTAGTGGCATGAGGCCAAATCCGGCCAGAAGATTGTTGGGACGTTGTGGGCCTTTCAGGAGAGGAAGCAGCCGCTTCTGGAGGCACTCTTTTATGTACACCTGTCCGTTCATCGTGTCCTGGGTCACGAAAGGTGCATTCCGCTTCCCGCACGTGCAGATGGCTTGCCAAACCAGGAATTTCTTCGCAAATTTGGACATCTTCTGAGTGCGGACATGCTCCGGAACGCTGAACTTATCCTTGGCCGTGAAAAACAGGTTGCCGGGGATCTGTTTGAAGTCGGCCTTCGCGATATGTTTCGTCGTCCATGATGCAGCATTCAACTTTCGTCAGCATGTTGAGGTACAACTTCCTGGCACGGGTTTTGCGGACTTGTTCTGCTTCTCGTCGCGATTAGGGGCCTTTGTACCTTGAACGTTCGAAGCCCAGCCTTAGTTTTGGCCTTCTGGACAAAACTTCGGCTTAGGTGCAGCTTCTTGCCACATCCCGAACGGAGGCGTTCGGATTTCGGTTGAAGGCCCCAACTACGCGGTTGTGATTTTTGGTGTTGTACGGAATACTTTTTCCTTCACTTCTGGGCTTCCGATCGGTGGTCAACCGTTCCTCGAACCGCTTAATCACTCGCGACACCGTGGAATTCGCTGATTCCCAACGTTTTAGCGATGGAACGATGCGAGAGATCCTTGTTCTCGTGATGAATGCGCAAGATTTTATCACGCACGAGCTGTTCTTTCGACTCCATTTCCGCGAGTTTTGATCACAGGACTTTAAAACTTGCAGGATGTAAATAATGCACTATGAACTAAATCCACCCAAATTTTCATTAAATTCTACCCAACGGTTAAAAAGTTAGAGCAAATTTCATAGTGTGGCAATTTCATCGTGGACACCTCTTTATCTTAGCACCAGACAGTTGAAGGTAATAGGATGATTCCAGCTCAAATACCATATGCGGTTAGTATAAAAATGTAATCGATTGTTGCATATTAAGCTGAGCTTGCTGGACACATATCCGCGTTGTATTTTTCCGATTTCCACTGCTCTTTCAAATCAAAAA
Source organism: Aedes japonicus (assembly GCA_034211315.2). Taxonomy (NCBI): domain Eukaryota; kingdom Metazoa; phylum Arthropoda; class Insecta; order Diptera; family Culicidae; genus Aedes; species Aedes japonicus. Next base: position 21,031 of record JASCZW010012786.1, read on the forward strand.
GATCACGTCAGAAAATACTTGACGGCAGAGGATTTTATATTTTATTGTTTTCACTGACATGAGGTCATTAATGAACACCAATTTTGATTGAAGGACAATAACCATTAATGAAAATACATACAATGAGCCATTTAAGATAGATCAACCGTACACCGAAAGTTGACATTTGTATAGAAAACGTGCCGCGCGTATTCCGATAAAGTTGTTCGTGATACAAAAATCAACGAAATCAACAACGAAATTGTTTCAACGGTGGAAAACCCAATCAGCAGCAGACACCTTCCAGTCTGCAGCTTGCAAGAAGTTCACAGGCTTTTAAGTAATTTGGGTACGAGTAAATTTGTTAGTCCATTTGATTTGCCAGATGACAAGACACAATATTTCAGAGGTGTGTTAGTGTGGAATTAAAGCGTTATTAGGAGGCAAATCATTAAGCTTGGGAGCGGTAAATAGTACTTCCTGAACCAAAAACATATTGTTTTTCTTCATGATCATCCACCCCGCTGGTTATACCAAGAATAACCCATAATGAGTCACAAAAGTATTCTGGTCGATTGAACGGACCGGCCATAATGAACAATTGAGTTTTCTCCGGTTGGCAGATAACAACGAGCTTGGAAACCAATAGAAGTACGAAGTTGCCAGAAGGTACGAAATACTCTAGAGACTCTAATTTAAATCCATCTAACTAGATGGATTGAACAGATTGCTCTTCAGCATACCTGCTTGAATTTGTCTTGCTTCAGAAAAAGGATAAACAGTTTGATGAATGTAGACTGTTCACATAATTATAAATGTTCAATGATTAACCGCCAATTCAAATTGCCATAACAAACATCGATTGAGTCCTGTCACCGATCTGAATTGAACCGACGGCGTAAGTGGTAATTTTTCAAACGGAAGTATAAAATCCCTAACATTTCCTTCCATGAACTTTTGGAGCCCTTTAAACTCCTGGGAAGGATGCAGTATGTTCACGGCAAAGACCCACCCGGATCTATCGAATCGCTATGGCGTATGTGGTATTTTTCAAACGGCGGCGGCGCAGCAGCCCGGCGCCATCGCCGCTGGTGCGTATCCCTTTATGGCTGTGCGGCTTGCGCGTGCGGATCGTTGCGGCGGATCGTTGATCACCCAGCCCTATATTTTGATAGAGAGCCCGGATATCCATAGTGTTATAATGACTCAAGCTCGCCGAATTGACGTGGAACAGTGTGTGCACAAACATAGAGACTTAACATTATAGAATCGTAATTAATCACAAGTCGACGGGGAATTTGGCTTATGTCTTTATGAATAAATCCTAACCAGTTTCAGAAGCGTAAATATAAGTACTACCAATTAGAATTAAATTGTTATTACTATGCAAACATGGCAAAGTGCTCTAATGTTGTCTACGGATCTAAGATTCCGCCTGTCGGTAAAATTTGCCTGTCTTTTATTTTTCTTCATATTGTTATGTAATTAAGACACCATTGCGCTGATGCGCCGCAAGGGCTCAGTAGGAATTCTTTGTCCTGAAGCTAAGAGTTTAATATCAAAAATATAAACATTTTAAAAATCTAAAAATTTAAATATCTAAAAATCTAAGAATCTAAGAGTCTAAAAAATCTTAAAATCTAAAATCTAAAATCTAAAAATCTAAATACTAAAAAATCTAAGCATCTATAAATTTTAAATCTGAAAATCTAAAAATTCCAAATTTTTTAAGTACTTATATCTATACATTCAAATCTCTAAAATCTAAGAGTTCAAAAATCTTTAACCAAAAATTTAATAATCTACTAAAAACTAAAGATCTTTTAAATCCAAAAATAAAACGATCTAAAATTCTAACAATACAAAAAAAATAAAATTCAGCTGCAATCTACATTTTGGAAACTAAGATCTTAAAATCTTGTGTACCCAAATATCTAAATATCTAAATATCTAAAAATCTCAAAAAATGAATTAAAATCTAAAAATCTCAATATCTACAATAAAAAAATTCAAACATTTAAACATCTTTAAATCAAAATATCTAAAATTCTAAAAATCTAAAAATCTAAAAAAAACTAAAAATCGAAACAAATTTTAAAATATGCAATTAAAATTGAAAAATTTTAACATTTATTAATCTAAAAATTTAAAAATATAAACAGTTAAAATTTTCAAGCTCTAAAAAATCTAAAAATCTATTTATCTAAATATTTGAAAATCTAAATTCCTCAAAATCTAAAATCTAGAAATTTAAAAATCTTTTTTTAAAATCATAAAATCGAAAAAATTTAAACATCTATAATTCTAAAAATCTAAAAAATCTTAAAATCTAAATATTTAATAATTCAATAAAATCTAAAAACTTAAAAATCTAAAAATAAAACCATTCAAAAATTTCTAAAATTTTAAAATCTTAAAATCTTAAAATCTAAAATCTAAAATCTGAAAATTCAAAAATCTAAGCATCTATAAATCTATTAATCTGAAAATCTAAAAATCCTAAATTTTAAGAATCTCTAAATCTAAACATCTAAATCTCTAAAATCTAAGAGTCTAAAAATCTTTAAATCCAAAAATATAATAATCTACTAAAAATCTAAAGATCTTAAAATCCAAAAATAAAACGATCTAAATTTCTAAAAATACAAAAAAATAAAATCTGAAAGCTTAAATCTTTATATTTTGAAATCTTAAAATCTTAAAATCTAAATATCTAAATATCTTAATATCTAAATATCTAAAATCTCAATATCAACAACAAAAAAAATTCAAACATTTAAACATCTATAAATCTAAATATCTAAAAATTTAAAAATTCAAAAATCTAAAAAACTAAAATCGAAACAAAATTTAAAATATGCAATCAAAATCTTTGAAAATTTTAACATTTATTTATCTAAAAATCTAAAATATAAACAGTTAAAATTCTCAAGCTCTAAAAATCTAAAAATCTATTTATCTAAATATTTGAAAATCAAATCTCTAAATATCAATATTTTCACAACATTACTAGAATTCACTATGCAATTGATTTTCCGGTTAATTCAGTAGTCAGCCAAGTTATTTGATTCATTATTTGTCATGTTCAAATAAAAACAATGTTTCCCCGCAAAAGTTTGTTCATTTTGTCTTCAGATATATCGACAAAGATGATTTTACATTAGGTTTGACCGACAAAACGTAAACAATGACTTTTTCCGCGAGCTGCGCATCATTGAAAACTCGCCTAATCAATTCACCACGGTCATTTCGAAGAAGATGAGTTCACCTATCCATTAGAATTGAAGGCTTACATGGGTAGGCTTTGTGCGATGAGATTTTTACGAAAGAAGTCATTGTTTACGTTTGTTTGTTAGGTCCCAATGAACCATCTTTGTCGAATATTAAAATTAATAAACAACCCTTATTTCTACAGTCTGACTATTCAATGTACAATTCGTTGGTATGTCCAATCACTGGTTAATTATTAATTGATCGTTAAAGATGGTTTTGAACTTCTTCTCAAGCCTAACAAAATGCTATCAAGGGTGGAAATCAACATTTAAGACGGCATTTCATTATTTTTAAATTCAAACTCACTCGTGAAATTGCCAAAAGTGGGAAGTTTATAGAACGAAACGATAGAGCTGATCACTGTTTCACGCGCACAACTTCCTCTGGATAGCAGTAATAAAAGCAGGTTTCGAAGGAAGCAATGAACATAACTTAAAGGGGGACATACGGTGAAAATTTATCGGCGCGCTCAAATTTCTCGGCGGCGCGGGCAAAAACGCGTGCGCTGCCGGTTCAAAATAGTGACGGCGGCGGCGCCATAAAATCGTCGGCGGCTGCGCACAGATCTAATGCGGTAATGACTAAAATTGAGCATGAACATGAGCATGATTAACGCCTGAGGTTGTTACTCCGTTGTTGCCAGGGATCAGCTGTTATTACACAGAGAACCAACAGAGGATGCTTGGGACTAACATACATCTTCAATTGTAAAAACTGGTGAATCCCCAAACTAAGGTAACAATACCGGCGCCCGAAGTGCAAGGTCAAGTCGGGAAAGGGATGGCATTATGTGGACGTGATACCTCGCTTTATTGGAAGCCGCGGAGTCCACTGCACTTCCACGAGAAATCACTGGGATTCTGGATAACTGGATTGCGGCTGGGTTCGGTTTGGTTACCGATAAGCTGTCAAGTGGCAACATTGGAAAAATTAGTACGATTTCCCGATTTGCACCGAGTGTAAACCAACAGTAAGGATGCTTTTGGGGCCACGTCACAGAAAGTGTGATTGTGGTTTTTCATTGGGAAAACAAAGTGAAGTTTTTAATAATGCTGAAAAGCCGACTTTGGCCGGTTTTAACCAACAGTAAGGACGCCATTGTAGCCACTCGCAAGTGTGATTGTGTGGTAATTGCATTAGGAAAACGAGGCAATTCATCTCAACGCCTGAGAGCCGACTAGGGACCGATCTTCACCAACGAGCACGGATGTTGCCAGAAATACCACAAAATGGGACAGTGGTTCATTGGTTCCGTTGCAGGGTGGCTCGGCGAGCATGGCGAACGAACAATTTGGATCACAATTAATTATGTACCTCTCCACCGACCCATCTTTCCCGGCGGACTGCGACTTCTCATGCTTACTTGATCACTCGCGCAACAAACAATAGTCTACCGAAACAATAGACAAAACGCTACGCCCGATACTAAGATATTGCGGAACAAAGTATCAACATAATCGATTTAACCGATTCAACTGATGGTCGACGCATACCTATTAAAAATAAATTTGATAAATATAGATACAATGGTTTACAATTTCTTTTTTGCAGTCGTACGTTCACGGCGGTAACCTCATCCAGATTCTTGCACTGGATCGTCACTCAGAGACGAGGGCCTGCAAAAATTCAATAACTTCACCCAAGGCCTGTTTAGCCAGGTTCTATAAGCTGTACCCTTTAGCTCTGTCGTCTTCCTTAGCTCCTGAACATCACGACGGTGTGGGTACGGCGTATACCCGTACATCGGTGCCTAGGCCAGCCACGTCCCCGCGCATTGCTTTCAAGACCTCGGAGTACTTCGTTGAGGGCCTCTCCGCGGTTACGCTTGTGGGCCACCCGTTTCCTATTTGAATTTTCTTCCGACTCAGTCCAGTGGCTATCCCAGCCACGCTTTGATCGTCACTCGTCCTCCTCTTTGCACTGGCATCTACCTCCGTGGGCAATATGGTAGCTGGGGCCCTATCGCCCATCGCTTCGTGGTTATTTCCCTGTCCTTTCCGTGGCTGCCAGCCGCACAACTCTATGGCACTTTGCTCGGCTAGAGCTTGGCTTCCAGCTCTTCTCTCTCTGCATGCAGTCTGCACTGTCAGCGTAGCCCAAGGAGGTTGAGTTTCCAGTCCAGACACCTCCACTGATTTTAAGAAGCGTTTCTGGCACCCTTTCCACATGACCAAGATGAATACTGCCCATCCATGGCCATTGCCCAGCTTAACGGCACCTGTTTCCAATGCCGTGGCACCTGCGCGTCGTACTTCTTCTTACGCGGTGGCTGCCTTTAGCGAACGGATTCGTTTTCTGTTGGTCCCCTCCGGCACCCACGAGGAATAGTTGCTAGTGATCCCATGGTTAATCTATGCTTCGATGGCGAGTAGGGGAGGTCTGCTGCGAGGGTTTAATACCGGTCCTTCGGCGTGGGGAACCGTGTTCAGAGCCCGATGAGCGTAAGTCAGGTGGATAGGGACACCCGAGCTTTACCCGCCCGACTGGCGTGGTCGAGCGGTGAGGCATGGAACTCGTGCTGGCTGCAACCTCGCCATTTCCCTGCTCGGTGTCACCCTGCGGTACTGGAGGGAGACGGCCACAGGGGCGAGCCCGGAATGCAGCAGTACCACCTCGTTATCCTTTTTCGCAGTCAGTTACCGTAATTGGGGGTTTGCCTGGCATCCACCCCAATACGCCCCATGGCACGCCCCTCCGTAGTTCATTTAGCCGTAAAGGGAGCCTAATGTTTCAAGGTGCACCGTGGGAGGTGAACTACATTCACACCACACGCAGGCTTATGCGCCTAAGAGTGGTTAGTGCATACCGAGCGGTTCAAGTCTGCGTCCTGAAGCCGGGATGATGACAATAGGAATTGTCATAAAAGAACGCAATAAAGAGGTATTTGAAGACCACTGGAGCCGCATCCATGGTTAAGGCAGCGTGAATGAAAGAACTGACTAATCCCGGAATTAACCGGGTGGGTCGATAAGTACACGCAGGAAGTGAACTTCCGATGTAACGCAGATATTGTCTGGTCACGGCTGTTTTAGACAATATCTGCACAAATATGGCATGTATATCTCCGTATGTACCGAGTGCGCGGAAGTTGAGGAAACCGGTGGAACATGTGTTCTTCGTGATGTCCTGGCTTCGATGGCGTGAGATCTGCATGATTGCCGTAACTGGTCACGAC
>JASCZW010012787.1:0-29299 GCA_034211315.2 Aedes japonicus
ATATCACCCAAAATTTTTCTTAAAATATCTCAAAAAAACAATTTAAGAAAACGGGGTTTTTATGCAAAAGCATTGTTTTTTTTTCTTAAGAAAATGAAATTTTCCTTTGTAAAACCTATTAATAGCAAAAGAATAGAAATTAGAAAAACAATTAAATCATATATTAAAGCTTTGAAAAAATTATCATTTTGCCATTGAAAAAATAGTGGTGAATAAATAAAAGTAAAAGCAATAAAGAAAAAGAAAATTTCCATAGAAAAGCTTAAATGCTTATAGTTTGTTTTCGCAACTTTTCATAATTTTATAAATTTTGAGCAAAAAATCCAACTAAAGTTGCAATAAAACATTTATCAATTTGCTTACGAGTCTGAAAATTTTCCATTCATAAGTATTTTCGCATATCACCAAAAGCATATAATTATTTAACACAAAATTGCAAGGTTATAAAACTTGCGGACTTTAAGTACACTAAGCTGAAGACCAAAACCAAGATCGAGGTGGTGAATGAGTTTGTGTACCTCGGATCATTGGTCATTTCCGGAAGTCGTGCCTACTATGGACTCACCAAGTCCTTAAAGTTTGGTAAACTTCACGTCTGTAGAAAGTCTGCCATCCGGTAGTTCTCTACGGGCATGAGACGTACACAATGCTAGAAGAAGACTGACAAGCACATAGAGTTTTCGAACGACGCGTGCTTAGGACAATCTTTGGTGGTGTATGTGAAAACGGTGTATGGAGGAGAAGGATGAATCCGGAGCTGGCGTAGCTCTATGGTGAATACATTATTCAGAGAGTCTCTAAAGCTGGAAAGGTACAATGGGCGGGACATGCCGAATCCAACCGGTACATGACGCAAAGGAGCGCTGTGAGCTAGGTGGTTAAACCAAGTGAAGCAAGATCTTGGAAGTGTAGAACATTCGAAGAACTGAAGACAAGCAGCCCTTCTGGGTTGTGAGAGTAGTTTGCCTCCCCGCGGTGCAACCTGAAAACGTTAAGCGTTATACGACGCGGGATCCGGCAGAAAGGCGTATGTGGTCAGGACATGGGGAAAAGGAACCTGGATCCTGGCACTGGCCATCTCGATCGGTGGAATTGCCATATCACGTGAGGTTCAGCAGGTATCTGGGGCAGACGTCCCGAACCCCGCTTGGATCCAGGAGCATCTCGATCGAATCAGCGCCAGGTCGGCGAAGCTATCTTCTAAAGACCTTCAGAGGGTTTGAGAAACGATCCTGATTTAAATCGTACAAGGTACGTAACTTGCCGAATCGGAACGAACGCCAGCAGGAGCAGAGTATTGCCAAAACGCGGGCCCAGAAACTCTACACGAAACTACCAGTGCCGCATCACAGTTGTTGAAAATTACATCAAAGTGGATTTTAAGCAGTTGTCGTAACAGGAATATTTCACGGGACGTGATTGCTGTGGATGACCGTTTGGAATAGTAGAAGCTGGTGGATTTCGCTTCAAAGTGACAGACAAGCCACATGTAATTGTGGCATATGAGGGTACCGTTTGTGTTCATAGGTTTCATAACACATTTACAAAACTGAGTGCCTCCAAAACCGATTTTTTTTAGTTTTTAAGACATCACGATCCAAAAACGTTGTTTTGACCCGATTCGGCTTAATGTCACAACTCCAAACCCTTACAGGAGTGGCATGCGGCTAATTCTGTGGATTTTGTATCGATAGACTTGATGCCACCAAATTGTCCTGAACTCCGTTTGCTCGAAACCTATTGGGAAATGATGAAGCGTGATCTTCCGAAGACTAAACAGAAGGCAAAGAACGAAACAGAAATGATGAGGAGGTGGCACACAAACTGAGAAAAACGACTGAACACGATTGTACAGGCTCTGATTACATTTTACTCAAATTAATCCTGAAATTTAGCTGACGCATGTAAAATTTCCCACTATTGCCCAGTTTATCAATCAATCTAAAGTTTTGCAATAATTATCGACCAATTCTTCTTACCTTTTATACTGTAGATCGTTAAGACCACACCGAATCAATTCTCGACAGCTTATTGAAAACGACGAATCTGCTGTTAAAGAGAAAGATTATAACGTCAAGTTCTCGAAACTCTTAGCATTCCCATGCTAATAATTTCCATTCACGTGAAATATTATCATGCGTAAGTTTTGAATATGTTGTCCAGAATTGTTGTCAGAAAAAAATCTGACAGCGGTTCTTCGTCTCAACCCTTTGACCAATGTTCTTGAAACACCTCTAGTCAACCGCTACAACTGCCGGATTGTCAGCCACTTGAACCGCTCCGCTCATCTGAAGGTTATTAATCATACCTGGAACTTTTTTCCCTCGCAAAATGCAAGAAGAATCTCCGTTAGACATTAGCGCATACCAAACGGTCCTATGTTTTTTTCCCCCCAACAAGCCTCAGATCTCACAGTTCTCGTAATACCATCACAAGATATCGTGAATCGTAAAAAAAACCCTTGCTAATCAAACACCTACACACCAGGAATAGCGCACAGCGGATGAGTGATCGCGACTACAAATTAAATACCGCCAAGCAGTGCGCGCGAACGAGTGTATGATCGCGGTGATCGATGGCGGTTTGATTGTTATCTGGATCTTGTCCTGAGCGTAATTGAGTGGGATCATCAATCTGACCCTCGGTGCGCGGTTGAACGGTAAGGGAACGAGAGTTGAATATTAAAAGTGTGAACAAAGGCTCATTCACACTTTTCCAGCTAAGCCACCTGAGCGGCTAAATTGTTTTACACTACCGGTTTTCGAAAGATCGGATTCCTTTCGCTTCTAGTGATCACCAGCCCAGTCAGACCTTGAAGGTCAAATTAGAGCATCTTTTATTGCGTTAATTTACGGCCCTTATGCAGTAAACCTGATTGTCGCCGCGCTGCTTTCGGACTGGGACAGGCCAATTTGGTGTGATTAAATCTCAATTTACAACGGTAAAGTGCTTGTTGCTGTCGCTCTTCCTTCCATCCTGCCGTGGGACGAATTGATGCCGGCCACCAATCATCAAAATGGTAGTCTGATGTCACTTAACTGCCCTGCTCCGGTGGTGGTGATGCATTTTTTACGGCTTTTGCAACGAACTGTAAACTGTGACCTACGACTCGCTGCCATGCCATGCAGCCATAAATCGTCACGGTAGCGAACACTCTCCGTTTCCGATGGTGTACCTCTAAGTAAATTACTTATTTTTTTCTTGCGTTCGCCGTTTTGTCTTGTTGTAGCTCACAGAGTTAGGAAACGCTGTCAACAATTTAGAACGGTAATTAGCGGGTTGTTATGGTGAACGGGACAATGAATTTGTAGGGATGTAAATTAGGTATGGCTCAGGTGTGAAATGGAATTCAATTAAAATAATGGAATATCAGCTTTACATTGATTCTGATCGCGGTTTGATTGTGGAAATCTTGATGAAACCATCCAATTATAAATATATTAAAATTTTTCGTTCAAACTCTATGTAAATAAATGGCTTAGTATGTTTCAAAATGCTGATTTAAACCGAGATTGGAGTTTGATTTTGTGAACATTCACTTTTTCGTACATTCAGTGTTAACACAAATAATTAATTGCGGTTGGTTCAGGGAGGTTCTGTACTTGTCTCTCCAATATACCCAACACTTTAGATCGGAGGTTCTTTGGTAACATAATGTGATAATAGAAGTGATGTATTATACCTATTTATGGTACAATCGGTATAATATTCCTATATGAACATAGGGTAAATATTACGATGCTTCGAAATACCATTAATGCTCCACCCCACTCAAGCGATGATAAATCATGCTTTTACTCTTCCCCCAAAATTTAAGCTCAATTGGTTGCGAACTCGAACTGCTGCCTTTAAAATGTTTATGAAAATTTATAAAAGAAAGCTTGTTCTCTCAAGAGGGCGATCCCGGCGTAGTGGTTAACATCCATACCTCTCACGCCAAAGTCACGAGTTCGAATCTCTCCCATGGACAAGTTACGAAAATGCCCAAAAGGTATTTGAGTGACTACAACGGGAGATGAACCAGCCCAGGGCTGACAATCTTGATAATAAAAGGAAAAAAAGGCTTGTTCTCATTGAATTTAGAAACCGGGTCATTTCTGTTTGTTATTTGTGCTGATGAGGACCCACTGCTGAAGACAGCTTGTAATTGATTAGATGCGTTCTTGAATCGATGCGCAGTGGGCAAAAACTGACCCAAATTTCCATTATTTCTGATGGCGTTGATTGTTTATCTTATGGGAAAAAAAATGCGGGATAACCAATGGTGTTGGTCTCATTTAGGGTTGACTACAGTAAAAGTCCTATTTTGCCCGTTTCTCCCATCATTGCTGATGCAAACTAGAACTATTACCAAAAAAATTAACTTTGTTGCTACCAAATTGCACTGTGAATTTGCAAATGAAGCTGGAGAACTGAATGGAACAAATTTTACTTTGATAAGATGCGAGGAAGTTGTCCATTTTACCCGATTTCCCTCATAGTTAGATAGACTCATCCACAAGGTAGATATTTTGTCTATGAAAATAAGGCCACTCAAGCTCTGTCCTTCGGGTCAGAAAGGGGTTCTGTCGAGTTGGTAGCGGCAGATTTCATGTGTGAATAGACTGTCACATCAACGTTGAAAAGTGCCTGAACCAAATGGACAGCCTGTAATGATCACTTGGTGGTGCGATGGAGGGTTGTTTCCAATAAGCAGTAACATTTCGCCCTTCGGGCTGATTTCAACGGACTTTTGGGTGAAATGACCTCAGCGTGTATTGTTAACACTGCGTGAGTTTGATGGTGACTGAAATGTGTCGTAGTTTCGAAAATGAAGTCGGAGGAACAGCAAGAGCGAGAACCTTCCGCAGAAATCGCTCCCCAAACAATGACCAAAGTATGATTTTGGAAGCGTTGAACTGCGCGAATTGAAGAAGGGATATCGTGAATACTCGCGGCATAGACCCTGTCATTTTGAGCGCTGAAAATTTGCTGCAATACAAAAAAATTCCCATCTGAAAATACAATCATGGAATCACCATGCCGACGAAGTAATTCGTGACAACGAATGACTCTGCTCTTCTTGTTGGCTTTCGAAAGTCCATGATTTTTCTTCTTCTTATGCGGCACCAATATCAAATTCTCTTTGGGAAGGTCCATTAATTATGTCACGCAATGAGGGGAGGGGGTTTGGGAAAACGTGACGATCCATACAAAAAAATTTGAAGGTCCATAAAAAAACGTGACAAGGGGGAGGGGGGGTTATAAAAAGTCAATTTTTGCGTGACGTAATTAATGGACGTTTCCTTTGAGAACTGATCTGATAGTTTTCCTGGAGACGTCCATATCCCGAGGCAGTTTAAAGAAGAACACCAAGAATTTCAGTGAATTCGCTCACGCACCACACACTCCCAAAATCTCGTGTAAATTTCTGTCCCTGAGACCGACACATGCAAGCGTCCTATAGCGCATAAGAATGTGTTGAAAGGGATGAGAAAATAAATTCAACCGAGCACGTCTTTTGTCGAATTGTGTATGTGTCAGTTTCAGGAGACATAATTTCACACGAAATCTTTCTTTACGTCCCCCGACTATTACGTTTCCCAACTTTTCGTTCCCCGAATATTTACAAACATGGATTAGGTCTCGTGTAAAATTCATAATTTCTAAGTGTGCATCTTTACAAGCCGTTCGGTACGTACACGGCGAGGACGACCTGGTTTTTTCTTTGGATCGATGGTTCCCCTCGTCCTTCATCTTCTCAACGTTCGGTCGATTAATGTGCGGCATATTCTTTCCTTCCGGATCTCAGCCAGAATCTGGTTGGGACGCTTGACCACCAAATGCAACTGCAAAATCCGTTGTCTTTTGAAGGGCATATTTTTCTTATGCTTTTCCTGTCGACGGATTCTAGCGAACACTAGTTTGTTTACATATTAATCAGTCCCTCTTTAATATGCTGGCTACCCCAGATGGCTCTTGCGATGGCTAGAAGAATTCCACACTGAAACAAAATACTGCGTCACTTATGTGGGCCAACCCTGTATTGTTGGGGAGGGCTCTCAAACCACCATAGAAACATGTCTTGTATCCAAGAACCCCCACATGCCGAAATTGGCGCTGTTTGCTTCATTAGTTTTCGAGTTATGCAGAAATTTGAGTAGCTTTTGTTTGGGAGCTCCTTCCTGTCCAAATGGGGAGGGAGTGTCTCAAACCACCATAAGTACCTTCTTGGGCCCCAAAAACCCCTGCATACGAATATTCGTATTGAAAGGGATCATTCTCATGTTTGATTGAACTGTGTGTTTCATTTGTATGAGACCCCCCCTACCAGAGAGAGGATGGGCTTCTTGCCTCCAAAATCCCTACATGCAAAATTTGGTTGCATTTGCTTTATTAACTCTCGAGTTATAAATAAATTTTAGTTTCATTTGTATGAGAGCCTAGAGATGGAAGGTGTCTCAAACCTTCATAGAAACGTTTCTTGCCTCCAGAAAACCCCACACGCCAAATTTGATTAGTTATGAGAGTTATGCTACATGTCTGTTTCATTTGTATGAGAGCCTTCCCTTCTAATAAGGGAATTAGGTGATTAGTTCTCGAGTTTTGCAGAAATTTGTGTTTCATTTGTATGGAAGTTCTCCTTTTCAGACCGGGGACAGTCTCTAACCGTCATTAGAACCTTGTTCAGCTCCAAAAACGCTTGTATGCAAATGTTCACGCCTATCGGTTCGGTAGCTTCCAATCTATAAGGGTCAGGCAGACAGACGGACAGAAATTTATTTTTATGTACATAGAGAGATATCATATTTTTAGGGTGTAAATGATCAATTATCGTAAATAAATGACATTTGTATCAAAAACTTGTAAATTTAGATGTAATTGTTTGAAGAAATATTTTCTGAAATTATAGTTCCATAATTCTGAAATTAAAGATCCATAATCCATATAATACCTAATATAATGAAAAAGCACTTTGGGTCTAAAATTTGCCAAGATTTTGCATGCAATATAGTCTCTTAAACTTATTTGAAATCAAATTTGATAAAACGGCCGCATCGTGCTTGTGTTTCGAATGAGTAAAGAAATGCTAGAGTAATAAACTCTGTATGTACATACGCTGAAACGAATTAGTTTTTTTTTAAATGAATGTCTTAAATGTTACCTATATGAACTAAAATGATTTGTAATAAAAATATTGTTTTTTTTTTTAAATGACACCCAATATAGAAAAGGGACACGTAGTCCTTCGTTAATATAACATTCTATTTTATTCGTGTCTTTCGTTTTTATTTTGTTATATAAAAAATCAGCTTAAAAACCACGGAAGCTAGTCCACTGAAACTAACCAGTCTCTTCCAGGAACAAGACTGTAGACTGTTCTGATAATTATAAATACACTAATGATAATTATAAATACACTCAAAACGCGTACAGTATTCAACCAAATTTTAGATGCGTCCTGTTGTTTACATCTAAATTAAACTGATGCTGTAATTTTTTTCAGTCAGTGGTCTTTCAATTGGAAAGCTGACTGAGGAAGAAGGTGTGAGCGTCGGAGCAGTTCAAACCGCATTACGGAAGTATCAACAACAGTGCTCTTTCGTAGATTTACCGAAACGCGGTAGAAAACCCGATCTCGCTGACCCTACACTTGACAGAAAGGTAAAGAACTATTTCAAGCGTCATCCTTCAGCATCAGTCAAAGATGTGACGAAAAAGCTAAGCTTTTTGGCGACTAATGCTATGCGTGCCAAGGGGAGAATTAGCCTGCAGACTTGTCGAAAACAGAAGCAGCCAAAACAAAGCATCAAACAGGGGGAATCTGTGAAACCAAGAGCTCGAAAGCTGTACGACAAACTATTGACAAAAAAATCGGGCAGTGTTATAATGGGCGATGAAACCTACATGAAATTCGATTTTAAAACTCTGTCGGGATCACAGTTTTATACCTGGCCGAAAGGAAAGAATGTTCCTGGATTAGTGAAAGCCATTTAAACCGAAATATTCTGCAAGAAGGTAATGGTGTGGTCGGCCATATACGGATGTGGAAAAATATCTCGTCCAGACACAATGAATGGTCAAATCTACGTGAAGAAGTGTCTGCAAAAAAGACGATTCTGTAGTTTTGCGTGTATAGCCAACGGCTTTCGAGGAAAACGGCTCAGAAGTGTTTGTTTACAAATGTGGATAGGCCTTTTTCTATTGTTGATCCAGAAATATGCACTAGAGTGGTATAAAAAGGAACAATGTCGTATTTGTACCAAAGAAGATGAATACACAAAACTGCCAAGAGATTCACCCTATCGAAACTTTCTGGGCATTGACGGAGGCGGAGCTGAGATCACACATGAAACCAGCGGATAGGTTTTTTTTTCAAAAGATTGGCCAAAAGTGGTAAAAATTGTAAAAGAAATCACTCTGCAGAAGCTTATGAATAAAAACAACTTAAGTATTTCATAAGGTTCAACTTCTGAACGTTACTTTGGAATTTCATAAGGCTGACATATGAATGGATTTTGTTTAAAACGACTTTATTCTTGTACGATTTTGAGCTTTCCTGATTACAACACTCAGGAAACTATCCGTAAGATTTACATACGATCGGAATTATGAACCACAAAGCAAAGGTCCAAGACTCATTCCATACGAAATCGTATGAAATGATAATTGTTGGCATTGCTCCGAGAAAAACATGAAAAAGTGTATGTAAGGAGTGTATCGAAAATAAGCTATCCACAAACTTTCTTTCAAATTATGTTGAAAAACCGATATTTTATTCATACAAAAAATTGATCCTTTATTGTACGAGGTTAAACTTGAACATAATGAAGACCGGATGAAATTTAAGTTATTCTTTCACGAATTTTCGAACTTTGATCGAATGCTCTTCATCAAGTTCCGGACAAGTGTTGCATCGCATTTTTGGACGCTTGAGTCCAAATTTTTTGAACTCCTGCATGTTCCCAGCTGCCTTACCAGTCTTCTTGAAGATCTCTTCACGATTGCCCAGTAACGTTCGATGGGTCGAAGCTGAGGGCAATTTGGTGGATTGATATTTTTCTCAACGAAATCTATACCCTTTTTCCGCAAGCCAATTGAGAGTGGTTTTGGCATAGTGAGCTGACGCTAAATCCGGCCAAAACAGTGGAGGTGTACTATGCTTCTTATATAAAGGCAACAATCTCTTCTGGAGACACTCAGATCGATAGATTTCCGCATTTATAGTTCCGGTAGTGTAAAAATGGTTGACTTCAAACCACAGGAACATATTGCTTGCCATACCAGTACCTTTCGACCGAACTTCTCCACTTGAATCGACCTGTCCGCATCGCTCACATCCTTCCCAACGACGGCAGTAAAGTATTGTGGACCTGGAAGGGTTTTTGAGTCCTCCTTTACATAGGTCTCATCGTCCATCAAAACGCATGCATCCGGACGCTGCAAAAGACGCGAATACAATTTCCGGGCCCTTGTTGCTGCTCGCTTCTTCTGTTCTGCACTTTGTTTGGAGATTTTCTGCTTCTGTAGGTCTTCCGGTGGTTTCGCCTCTTGATACGCTGGATCATTCCGACACTCGTTCCTGCTTTTTTGGCCAAATCACGTATTGACATTGATTTGTTCTTCATGATTAGAGATACCACTTTCTGCTCCAGTTTCGGGTTGGAAGAACCGGGTTTTCTGCCTCTTCCTGGTAGCTCATCCAAAGAATAGTGTTCCCCAAACTTATTAATGATAGTTTTAACACTCGCATGATGAATTCCAAACCGCTTCGCCAATTTTCGCATAGTAATACATTCTTCATTTCAACTATAATTTAGAAGAAAAATTAGTAATCTCCATTTAATTCCAACTACCTGTTTACGCGTATTGTTCACAATGTCAGTCAAGATTGTCTCGTACTAATAACTCGACTCAAATGGAGTCGAGTTATTAGTACGAGACACTGAAGAAGTCTGCACATTGTAGACGAAATACGCGTATCTGTCGAAGATAAGCAAAGGTAGTTGGAATTAAATGGAGATTACTAATTTTTTTTTTTTCTTCTAAATTATAGTTACAAGTATTCCACTAAACAGCTCAAACCCTCTAGGATTCCTTCGCACTTAGCCATGTGTCCAGAACCTTAATTTTCACTTCCTTTTCAATACGCGACATTTTGAAAACGCAGAATTTGAACCGAACAAACAAGTAAACAAAAGAAAGTTGGATGTTCAACGTTCAAGTTTCGAATCAAGGTTGCTTCATAGTTTTGTTCTTTCACATCCTTATATCATGATATATAGATGATATAGATAAATTTATGAAATCATACTGATTTCTTATAGCAAATCTTCAAAACGCAATCTTAAGTATATTAAAAGTTTATTTCGCTAAGTTTAGTGTTAAAGGAACAGTTAGATATCTCGCCTACCCTACGAAAAATCAAGCAAATTGAATGGAGATGGAAAGAAAACATTGTTATTTACTATTTTCGAGAATAGAATATTCAAAAGTCATAGTTAGTTCTTATGTGTGATAGAAAGAGTATTTATATTTTTCGGAACAGTCTCTACACATAAACGACCCTGTTAACGGACTATCACAAAAGAGTCTGCTGTTGAGTCCATCCCAACTAGATACTGTGGCTAGACAAGTGTCTAGAGTGAATAGCCAGGGGTCTATCTGATGCTTGCGGAGAATAGAGATAGTATCAGGGCCCTTCAAAGGCTGAAGGAATGGATTACAGTTGACCACAAGCCAGAAACTGGACAAAATTCGGAAACAACTCTCAGAAAAAAAAAAAGAGAGCACTTATCACACTTTTTGCGTTTCGTACAAAGGGGTCAAGAAACTATCCGGATTGAAAACGTACAAGAAGCGAAACTTCCCACATCGAGACAAACATCAGCAGAGGATTACCATAACGCGAACCCGGAGACTCTAAACAAAGCTACTCAAAGTAACGGTGATTCGTCATAGATGATGAGACAGTAAGTGCTGAGACAGGAATATTTCACGGGTATGGACAAGTTTGCTGTGGATGATTGTTTCAAATGGAAGAATTATCTGATTTGGCAGGCCATATGCACTTATGGAAAAAACTTCGTGACCAAAGGTCCATAAACGGTGAAATTTAGAACAGTGAGTGCTTTCAAAAATGACCAAGAGACATGAATCCACCAAACTTTCCTTAGCTCCGTCTGATCGAAACCTATGATGATAAAATGCAAACATCGGAAGGCAAAATGAGTGGCTTAAGGCGAAAAGAAATTGGTAAGAATGCGAAAATTAAAACTGAGAACGACTTGAAAGGCTCTGATAGAGAACGTCAATCTCAAATGTCGAGCATTTTACTTGAACTCATCCCAAAACCTAACCAAAGGGATTTATTTAAGCTGAATACAAATACTTTCGCTGAGCTACTGTAAGAATTTGGTTTCATTTCGATAACTATAGCCGATTTGCCAATCAAACTAAAGTGTCGCAATAATTCTCGGCTCATCCTTTAGGTGGATTTGTGTGAATCGCATGATGTGATCCACTCATTTTGTTTCGTTATGTTCTTGGATAGTTTCTCTAATATTATTGTAAAGTGAAAAATATGAAAACAATACTAGGATAGCAAATCTGGATTTAAGTTGTAAAAAAAATAAAACACCATCTTATCTTATCCTTCGTAATAATAAAAAAAAACGAATCATTACAAGGCAACCGCTTCATCCGATGAAATTGGAGTGGCTGCATCACTATTTGCAAAGTGTTTATCATTGCGCGAAATTAGAATGTTGAAATTCCACTATCCATCCAATCACGGCTGCGCTACCGAGTTCATATTTTTGTTTGGTATATTATGTTTTTTCTGCCATTGGCAAGCCACTCCACAACATACCCAAAGGCGACCTCTGACTCGCCTAGCAGTGACAGTGAAGAGTGATTAATAATTCGAGTAACAGGCGTGATGCCACGAAAATAAACTATCACAATCGGAGTTATTCGACATTTTTGTACTGCGTCGCCGAACGGGCAGATGATTGTAGATGCCCCAAGTACAAACTCTGCATTCAAATTAAATGTTCAGAAAAACAAGACAGAGACGCCAAGGAGAAGTCAAAAATTATGATACATTCACTTATTAACGCTCGCTCCCTATGGGGTGATCGAAGAAGAGTAGTTGCCCGATGATGAATCCAAGTATGTGTCTGATTGGTGTGTCGGATGACGGCGATGACGATGATGACGATGATGATTATGCAAATGTCAATATATGGGTAAATTGAGCGGCATGTGCCTCCGGAGTTATTTTATTCTATTTTTTTCGTAGGATGCACTCGATTTAGCACACCGTCGTCGTCGTCGTCGTCATTGTCGTTTTCGTCTTTGTCATCTTCGTCGCCGTCAGGTGAGAGTACCTTCCACTCGATGTTCCTCGACAAGGTTGTACAAGTAGCACCGAGCAGTTGAAAGGTCCGATGGGACCTTTGCTTGAGTGATCCTTCAGATTGGCACACGCTACATTGTTTGGTGTTGATGACTTGATTCCGGGGAATCTCATTTTGGCAAAGGTGTTGACAGGTAACCACGAAATTTAAACAATAGAGTTTTAAAACTAACACCTTAAATAGAGTTATTCGCTGCATCCCACATAACATAAGCTGAGAAAACCCCCGTACAGAAAGAGATTGGTAACACGCGACCTGGCAGTTATGATTCATGTCACGATCCCTCTGAAGAGCATTTCAAATTCTAGCAAATCCGCGCAGAAATATGACATCACACTTCATTGCCAGCGAGGTCTCTCGAGAGGCCTCGTTGTCAACACGGCTGGCGGCAATCCAACTCCACTCACATGCAACCAACCCGCGTCTGCACGAAATCATACTGTTGAAGCAATTTGTACCTACTTTGGAATATCCTACATCCTCTCTCTCTCCAACCGATTCCGAGTAGCGCTCTAGATCTTCATCGACGTTCAAAGTTTTGCCAAAGTTGGCACTAAGCTCATCCATTATTCTTTCCGCCATGCGGTCCTGTCAAGAGGGCCAGCTCAGAACAAAATCTTGCATTGTTTTGGCGTCATTCTTCGGGTTCACGCTCGATTCACGGCGCCATCGATGCCGCGGGACAAATCCATTCCAAACGGGCGGCGCGGCGATGGAGGCACAGCGGCAGAGCAGGCAAGGATGGTCCACTTGCGATTCGCCTTCGTTCGTGTGATGATGCGCAGTCGATGAGGGGGGCAACCATGAGAACTCATCTCATGGTTCGAAATCTAGATGACGACGACGACGGCGAAGAAGACGGAGATGCAATAATTTTAAAGTGCCTATTAAGATTAGTACCTGGTGTGACTAAGAATTGTTACATATAAGCGCGTTCCGAGCCCCGGAGAGACAAAGGAACGCCGTTTTCGTAGATCTTGGAGACAAAGCCCGCACCGCGTCAATGGCAATTGGCGATGCCGGTGGCGGAGTGAATGGAAAATGGGATTTTGAAACCTTCGTGGTTCTTTTTTATTAGATCTAATTTATTTATAACGAGCATATGACACGGTTGCGCGTTGAAGATTTGCTCCGGTGCAGTTGCTTTTGACTGATTGCTTCACGTTGTTCTGGGCTGATTATCGAGCGAGGCACGATCTCTCATTTCGGTGCTTCTAATTTTAGTAATTGACATATATCGACATGAGTTTGCATCCAGTTGCTGCTGGTTGAAGTTGATTGGTTGATTATTGAGAATTGGGAATGTGATCAATGGGGCTGGCGTATATTATGTCAGGAACTATGATGTACGAAATCAAATTTGCGTCGGTTTCGAAGAGATTTTGGTTGTGAATTTATCAATTCGGTTCTAGGCTAAAAGCTGAAGGAATAAAATATATGTTTTTACGAGCTGCAAAAATAATGTTGTGCTGCTAACTTTTCAAAACTGGAAGCCTTTACCCCATTTGGCATAGCAAGTTTAGGAAAAGTAAATTAAAGTAGTCAAATGAATCTGATTTGGATGTGCCAGAAACTACGTCAAGACCCACACTGTCCAATTTTGTTATAACTATGCCTCGCGAATAACGCCACTCAGCTTTGTATAGTTTCTCCCAAGGTCGAGTCTAAGAAATCTTCTAGAAAATGGAGAAGGTTGAGAGAGTTCTGGCTATCTTCTGGCCGATCTATGTCGAAAAATATCGCGGAGAAATTTTCAGTGTGTCTGAATTTCCTGAGTTCCCTAATTTAAGGATCACAATGCGGCGTCGCATAACTTCAAAGTTTTATTAACGTTTTTGTTTCAGAATAGGTACATGATATCACTGCGGTAATATAAGATATCTTGTCTCTTGCCCGACTTTTTTTAATTCCTTGATTTTCGCGATTTTCTGCCCTGAGCTGGTTCATATTCTGCCGTAGTCACTAGGATATTTACGTAGCTTGTTCAGGGGTAAGATTTGAACTCGTGACTTTGGCGTGAGAGGTATGGATGTTTTTCCTGACTTGAAGATCGAAATTAGAAATGGTTCTTCCCAGGGTGATGGGCATTGTCCAAGCTGAAGGGATAGGTGAAAAAGCCAAGACAATGGTTTAATGAATGCAGAACCTTAATTCTTCAAAAGCAAATGTTGAATTCAATATTTCAGGCATCTTTTGATGCATCTAGCGCTCTTAGTGTTATGGAGATTTCCTTTACAGTTATTTGGTTTACTGAAATCATTATTTAAATAATGTGTGTGTGTGTGTGTGTGTGTGTGTGTGTGCAATTCACCTTCCACCTGACTAACAGTGCTTTTATGGAAGAAATTTGTATGCACCTTATTTTGACATTATGCTATCTATAGGTGCAAACACTTTTAGCCCTGGAGATAGAAGGTGATGGCTCTATTGCAGTTCCAACGACCCATTTCGAGAAGGCCTGTTTCTACACGTACATTCTGAGGTCGCTATCATATGCAATAAGCCCGACATGAATACACCCATATATCAAATGGATATATGAGATGCAATCACACTTCCAGAATCAAAATTCAGTTTTTTTAATTCTGGCGCGTATTTAGTTATGGATCTATGAATAAAGGGTGATACGGTCAAAATTTGGTCAAGGGAAAACGCGTGTGAATCGGCGAAATCGTTTATTTAAAAAATCAAATTAAATTTTTTTTTCAAGTTCAATTAGTATAAAATTCAGGAAAAATATTCAGTTAGGCTTCCGCTTTTCCAAATCCGAATTGCCGGGCCTTACGCTTGACCCCTGCCATCAGATTTTGTGCAGCCACCTTGTCCACCTTCTTCGCCGCAGAAAGCCAGTTTGCCTTGAACTGCTGCTCGTCCTTAGCAGTTTTTTGGTCTTCTTTAGGTTCCGCTTGACAATAGCCCAGTATTTCTCAATTGGGCGGAGCTCTGGCGTGTTGGGAGGGTTCTTGTCCTTGGGAACCACCTGCACGTTGTTGGCGGCGTACCACTCCATGGCCTTTTTACCGTAATGGCAAGATGCCAAATCCGGCCAAAACAGTACGGAACAACCGTGTTTCTTCAGGAAAGGCAGCAGACGTTTATTCAAACACTCTTTCACGTAAATTTCTTGGTTGACAGTCCCGGAAGCTATGAAAATGCTGTTTTTCAAGCCACAGGTACAGATGGCTTGCCAAACCAGATATTTCTTTGCGAACGTTGACAGTTTCGTGTGCTTGAAAATATCTGCTACCTTTCCCCTTCCTTTTGCCGTATAAAACTCCTGTAAACAATTGTGTTCTTAATTAAACCCTTGGATCGGTCATTTCTACCGGTTTTTCTTTCCGTATAGAAGCATTTCATAGACAAAACTTTTATCTTCAAACAAAGCCGTATCCTGTCAGAATGAGCGTAATTTTTTTTGTATAATCTTAGGTTAACTTTTTGTGCATAATGTAGCACTGAGAGTAACTCAAGAAGGGGTTCAAAGTTCTATCAGAAGATGCTTCTTACCCGAGAAACACATATTTGCATGGACAGCTTTCATGTTTGGTTCAAATTGCTGTTTCTTTTGTTACAGTGAGCCCCCCTCCCTCCTGAGGAGAGAGCTCTCGATCCACCTAAGAAAAAATTCTGCCTCGAAAAACCCGGCCATGGCAAATTTGGTTCCATTTGCTTGATTAGTTCTGCAGGTGTGCAAATAAATTCTGTTTAATTTGCATGAGAACCATCGATTCCTGATAGGGGAGGGGTCTCAAACCACCATTCAAACAATTCTCGCCTTTAAGAAGCCCTTCATGCCAAATTTGATTTGATTTGTTTGATTATTTCTCGAGTTATGCTGAAATTTGTATTTCATTTGTAGTCATTTGGGTCCTCTCGAGACCCTTTCTCGGACCCAAAAACCTTTGCATACTGCCACCCCTCCTCCCATGTATAGCCTTTTTTGTTTTTTAAAGTTTTAACCTTCCGGGTGGAAACTTAAACAGGAAGATTCTTCGAACTGTTGCATCGAAAATACAATACAGAGCAGACAGAAAAACGCCAATCGCTTTGTTTATACATTTTTTTTCTTTTATAGGCTGTTCCGATAATTATAATTACACTAATGATATACTAATGACTCTCAGGAAATAAATAAACTCATATAAGCTATGTTTTTGCAGAATTGATTCATTCCACCCCTCTCCTAGGTTACATGCCCGCTCCTTGGACTTAACGCTACCCATAAAATCCTGTGCAACACTTGCGCCATTTTTCCTACACACTTATATCCACTCTTTCTTCAAATCCTTGTCGTTTCGGAAGACTTTCCTTGTTTTTCGGAGCTTACCCTTCATAATCGCTCAGAATTTTTCTATTGGGCCAGGATTTGGCGAATTTGGCGGATTTGCCTTCTTCGCGTCATGGCACCGGTTTCGCACAATAGCAAGAGGCAATGGCACACCCAAATTTGTCTGTACATCTCACTGTGTGAGTAATATTCTAAAAATTTGAGTAAAACTTCAACGTGTATTGTTTGCGTCCATCAAGCTTCTAGCAACCAATGATGTGAGCATGGCTTCGGAACAGAACATCCTTTTTTGGGCAAGAATAAATACTAAAAGTTGTACTTATTCTTAACACAGTCATTGGTTTCAGAAATAGACCTTCACAATACACAGGACATTCAAAGTTTTATCTTTAATGCGAGACCGAATTTAAGTAGCAAAATTGCAAGACACTGAAAATGTTTTTTCTGAAACAACATTGTACACGGCGTTTTTGCCTCTTTATTGCCAAGTGCAGTCGCTCAAAATGAGTAGATGTAACTGGGATTGACAAGTCGATATATCTAAGTCATCGACGTAAATCAGATGAATGTTTCGGATATGTCAACTTGTCAATCCCAGTTACATTTACTCATATTTGAGCGACTGCACTTTTGGCGACTCCAATTTTGTCGAAAGAGAGTCAAAAATTACTCAAAATAGAATTGAATTCGTGGCCATGTTGGGCAAAAAATTCTTAGTGCTTCGAAAAGGATGGTCGAAAACTTGCCTTTTAATCCTTCAGTTTCGAAACAGGCTAATTCATTGTGCAGAGTTTATAGGAATCTAGGCTTATTCGTGCTCGTTGAAGGAGAAGCTACCTGCTGCAGTATTCTTAAGAATTTCTCCTTCATGGTCGTATTATCGTCGTTATCTTCTTGTGCATTATCATCGTTTGGCGGTGTCTCATCACCTGTTTCGTCGATCTCGATCCAAGCGTCTAAGGGAAGGTCCATTAAATATGTCACGCAGTAAGGGGGGAGGGGGGGTTTGGGAAAACGTGACGATCTATACAAACAAATTTTAAGGTCCATACAAAAAACGTGACAAGGGGGGGGGGGGTTATAAAAAGTCATTTTTTGCGTGACGTAATTAATGGACGTTCCCCAAGGAGTTTATCGAATATAAGCTATCCACATACATTTGCGTTGTACGCATGTATTTTATGCTCTGAACACTACATGCTGTGCGTTTGACTGTCAGCTTTCTTTTGTTTACTTGTTTGTGCGGTTCAAATTCGGCGTTTTCAAAATGTCGCGTATTGAAATGGAAGTGAAAATTTGCGAAGCGGTTTGGAATTCATCATGCGAGTGTTAAAAGCATCATTAATAAGTTTGGTGAACACTATTCTTTGGATGCGCTACCAGGAAGAGGCAGAAAACCCGGTTCTTCCTACCCGAAACTGGAGCAGAAAGTGGTATCTAACCATCTGAAGACCTACAAGAAGCAGAAAATCTCGAACCAAATTGCAGAACAGAAGAAGCGAGCAGCAACAACGGCCCGGAAATTGTATTCGCGTCTTTTGCAGCGTCCGGATGCATTCGTTTTGATGGACGATGAGACCTATGTAAAGGAGGACTCAAAAACCCTTCCAGGTCCATAATACTTTACTGCCGTCGTTGGGGAGGATGTGAGCGATGCGGACAGGTCGATTCAAGTGGAGAAATTCGTTCGAAAGGTACTGGTATGGGAAGCAATATGTTCCTGTGGTTTGAAGTCAAGCATTTTTTACACTACCGGAACTATAAATGCGGAAATCTACCGATCTGAGTGTCTCCAGAAGAGATTGTTGCCTTTATATAAGAAGTATAGTACACCTCCACTGTTTTGGCTGGATTTAGCGTCGGCTCACTATGCCAAAACCACTCTCAAGTGGCTTGCGGAAAAGGGTATAGATTTCGTTGAGAAAAATATCAATCCACCAAATTGTCCTCAGCTTC
This sequence comes from Aedes japonicus, assembly GCA_034211315.2. Taxonomy (NCBI): domain Eukaryota; kingdom Metazoa; phylum Arthropoda; class Insecta; order Diptera; family Culicidae; genus Aedes; species Aedes japonicus. Next base: position 18,646 of record JASCZW010012787.1, read on the forward strand.
GACCCATTGAACGTTACTGGGCAATCGTGAAGAGGGTCTTCAAGAAGACTGGTAAGGCAGCTGGGAACATGCAGGAGTTCAAAAAAATTTGGGATCACGCGTCCAAAAAATGCGATGTAACACTTTTCCGGAACTTGATGAAGAGCATTCGATCCAAGTTTAACCTCGTACAATAAAGGATCAATTTTTTTGTATGAATAAAATATCGGTTTTCAACATAATTTGAAAGAAAGTTTGTGGATAGCTTATTTTCGATACACTCCTTAATCGTTTAAGCAAGTCATCCACCTGCTTTATCAAAACAATCCGCGCAGTTTTGAGAGTAATTCGTTCTTGCGGCCGGATTGAGCAAAAATGCGATAAGATCGTGTTCGAGCATGAAATGAAGAGCATTGTCTGCTGCATACAATTAGCAGTTTTATCTGCACAACTGCTCTTCAGCTGCATGTACAGCTTCCAATGCTTCAATTATTTATTTAACTAAAGGGTGACAGCTTAAATTTAGATTGTTTTAAAGGCTCCTACACCCAAAAGTTAAAAAGGTGGCAAAAATGCAATTGTAGTTTTTGAAGTCATATCTTGAGAAATCCGCATGATTCAGAAAAGCAAATTTTGTCTATAATGATCCACAACGCCTTTGTTCAACTGTCAACTACTTTTCAATATGGGTGAGACAACACCACAGAGTTCCATAACACTATTGGCTACTGTTTGAATTCCGCTCAAATTTTCAGGGATTAAATAACTATATATTAGGTATGTTTTGTTAAAATTTATTTATTCAATTTCTTTCCCCAAGCCGAATGCTCGTACATTTCTCTTAACACTACTCAAGAGATCTTGGGCGAGGCTTTGTCCATCTTCCTTACACAAATTCTCCCAGTTTTTCTTCAAAGCTTCATCGGTTTTGAATGTTTTTCCGCTTTACTTCAACTTCAAATTTAAAATCGCTAGTTTCATATTGATTGTTGGAATAACTGTTTACATCTGGTCTACAAACCCCTTTTCCAACTAATGTTTGGAAGAAGGAAATGTCAAAATTTTACAAGAAATTCCTAATCTGACTGGCAATATACAGCTGTGGTGAAATGAGCGCATCTTTAATTACTTCTGTTTTTTTTTCATATCATTATTATGATGTTGTTGAGAAGGAAACGATTTCTCCTCACCATGAGCACAGCAATTTTTTTGCTGGAACGAAGTCTTAAAGAGAAAGTATTGACAGTTCCGTTAGCGCACGGCAGGCTGTGGAATTCGAATAGAAGTAGTTTTTTAAATTTAGCGGAGGGCATTGTGAGGTAGTATTTCGGAAATTTGTCATTATTACTGAAATGTATAACCTCGGGCTGGTTTATCTCGGGCTGGCCACTATGCCAGTATCGTGTTGGAGTAGCACACACCATGGGGAAGGTCCATTAATTATGTCACGCAGTAAGGTGGAGGGGACCCTAGTTGCACACTTGTTACAAACCAGTAAAAAAAATATATCAATGTGACTCAGTTGGGTCACTATCAAGTTGCTGCAACTAATTATGATGACGAATGGAAACGGATCATCCTAATGTACTATATCTTTCATGCAGCAGGCTTATGAAATTTTAGAATCCCAAATATGAAATATAAAAATTGATTCCTATGAAGTTCAAATTTTTTATGTATAGTACTTAAAATATAGCAGCAAACCAAGCAGCAAACCTGTGAACATTCATCAATAATATGAAGCATTGACAACTACCGCTATCTATGGATAGAGCGGTAAATTACTGCTATAATATATGTATTCCAAATAAGTAGATTATATTTCATGCATGTTGGTCGACAGTATTTTATAAAACTTTTTTTTTCATATATAATACCGAAGCACCATTAGCAAGTTGGATTAGGCTACTCCTGCTGTCCAGGAGCAGTTTAGAAAAAAAGGAACAATGATTATCTACCATATATTAGAATTAAAATCGCTTAAAATTATAAGAATCAGATCGAAAAAGTTCCAAGTTAAATCTACGAGCTCCGTTCGGAGTTTTTCCTGAACCTCCAGAGGTTTAGGCATAAGTTTTGCTGTTTCATGTTTGTCTTATGTTTTTTCTGCTCACAAATTGCAGCAAAGTTTTCCATACGGCATAAGAATGAATAGCTTATGAAGTAGCTTATGAAGAAAACTATGATTTATTAGGAAAATCATGAAAACTCAATGGAATTCATACTAACCTTATGAATTCTAGATGTCTTAAATTATAACACTTTTAGAAGACAAAACTTAAGAAATTTGATAGTCTAGTTGCCTGACTGTATGGTAAAATTTGCACACTATTAGCGGTAGACCATTCAGGAGCCATTTTCCGTACTGGCAAGGCGCAAGGCCTGGCCAAAATAGCACGGAACAACTATGTATCTTCAAGAAAGGCAATGAGCGTTTTTGCAAGCATTACTTTACATAAATATCCTGGTTGACAGTGCCAGTTGTCACAGAACATTCGCATTTTAACCCACAGGTGCAAATCACCTGCAAACCAAGTATGTTTTCGAGAACTTTGACATTTTTTTAATGCTTACACTTTTCTTGAACCTTTCCTTTTCCTTTAGCCGTATAAAACTTTTGACCTGAGGGCTGCTTGAAATCAGGCTCAACGTATGTCAAACTTGATCAACAAATTTATGTACAACTTACGCGCTCTTCATTTGGCTGTTGTGATTTGCTTATCATCTAAATTTGGTGTCACTGTAGCCTTATTTGTTGACAGTCCGGCTTGTTTCTTTGCTTTTTGCATTGTTTTGTGGGACTTTCTCAATTTGTTTCCGATATCGATAATACGGTTGATTTGGCAATATCAATTGATTTTGCCAAATCGGCGTGGGACACCATTGTGACAACTGAATAGAAAATGGTAAAACAAACTTAAACCATTATCCCGTACGTATATTCATATAAAAAGAAGTTCAAGTTTTTTTTTAAATGCACGATTAAAAAAACTGCGCACATTTGAGCCGACCAAGTTTTAACCGTTCCACCCTTTAAAATAAATAATACAAATAGCTTTTCGGTTGATCTTCATTTTCTACATGTTTCAAAAAATCCATTTAGTGGCCGAATTTAGGTGAAAATTTGTGTGTGCCATCTTCAGCGAATTCGAAATACACTTAATTGAAAAGGTGTTAAAGACAAATGGACATTAAATAAACAATAGGTGATGTTTAAATCATCTTTGAATTGGAATCAATAAAAAAATAATATCAAATACAATGATATTGTGAGTTATGATGAAGTAATGACAAAAATTGAACTGTCAAATCAGACACTAACCAAATGGCATAAAGCGCTGTCATAAATTGAAGGGATATTTCGTGTTTTTGAATATGATACCGCCTAAATCAGGGTAGATGTATAAAAATGTAAGGGTCATGGTATGATGGAATTAATACGATGTTGTGATGTGCTGTGGTGTGATGTAATGGGAAGTCACCACCAGTACAGCACATGCCATGGCGTACAGTTCCTCCTAATGGCAAGATCAAACTGTACAAACCTTTACTCCTAACTATTCCGTTGTATGAAGGGTCATAAGCGGTGGTGCGGACCCGTAAGCAGAAGCACTTACACGAAACCCACGGAAAGGATGGAAAATCTCCTTCCAACGGAACGCTTTTAATACAGGCAATGAATAGTAAGCAATACGTATTAGGATTTCTGACTGGTGGTTTGTTCAAAATTGGGTTAGCAAACTCACTGTAGGCTGTTGGAAGATACTTAGACCCTCGCTGAACTCTATCTGATGATTCCATCAAGGAAGGCATAATTGTCATCCATGACTTGGGCCAGATAACCAAGAATTTCTCATCCAGCCTACAGTTCGTCTAGCTCCGTGTATTCCCCCCTTACTTTTTGTTATTGAATACACACATACATACATAATTATCTGATATCTACTGGATTGCTACTGCCAAATAAAAATTAGATATGTATTAATATTTTAATAGTCCTGGAAAGGCTAAAAATTGAAGAAGATCAATCTAATCAACAAAGATAAAATTTTAAAGAAAAGATATTTGATGTATATACTTTTTTTAATAAACAGAATATTGTATAAGTCAAAGAAAACAGGTTGAGTGATCGAAGAGCCCGGTTTGATGATACTTACCTTACCAATCAGACTAAGGCCGGCGTGGCCTCTGCTGTACACAGAAGTTGCCTCCATTCTATTCGGTCCATAGCTGTCACTCGCCAGCCTCGCTGTCTGCGGAGGTTCCGCAGGTCGCCTTCTACTTGATCGATCCACCTTGCTCGTTGCACGCCTCTTCTCCTTATACCTGTCGGTTCGTTTTCGAAAACCATTTTCGCAGGGCTGTCGTCCGACATTCTTACGACATGCCCAGCCCATCGTAGCCGACCGATCTTAGCGATGTGTACGAGTGGAGGTTCTCCCAGCAACTGGTGCAATTCGTGGTTCATTCGCCTCCTCCACGTTCCGTCTTCCATCTGCACTCCACCGTAGATGGTACGCAGCACCTTCCGTTCAAAGACTCCAAGGGCGCGTTGGTCCTCCACTAGCAATGTCCATGTTTCGTGGCCGTAGACAACTACCGCTCTAATTAATGTCTTGTAGATGGTCAACTTTGCAGTTCAGCGAACTTTGTTAGATCTTAGCGTCCATCGGATTTCAAAGTAGGCACGATTGTCAGCCATAATGCATATTTGTAGTTCTCTGTTGGTGTCGTTATCGGTGGTTACCGATGAGCCCAGATATACGAATTCATCTATTACCTCGATTCCATCACCGTCGATCTCGTGGTAGGAGGCTTCGTGAGCCTCTGCCCTTCATGTATTTTGTTTTCATTAAACCTCGTATTAATCACAAGCTCAATCCTACCTGTTTCAGTCTTAAGTCTGATGTGCGTTCCCGCCATCTTCTCAAAGCTACGGGCAACGATATCAACGTCGTCAGCGAAGAATCATCTTCCTGGTCACTGACTGCTGAACACCCCCCTCTCCGTTGGTTTCTGCTCGAATCAGTTGCATAGCAGTTACTTTTACTGATTTGTAACAAGTGTGTGGAAATACTGTGTGGGAAATATTGTGCATGAAGTAAAAATTAGTATACCAAATGTAATTACATGAAATTATCTTTTATTTGTATTATGTTCATGTAAGCAATTGGTGGATGTCACGACATTTTTCAACGGATTGAGGCTATGAGCGTTCAAATTGTTACAATTTTTCATGACGGTCGACATTTTTAATTTCTCGATTTGGTATGCTAGCCTTGCAATGAGCTTGTAGATAATATCTGTGCTTTGAAATAACATACCGTTACTTACGAAAATAGATACCGTGTAAATTACTGAGCCAAGCTAGCAAATGTGCGACGTCATTCGTCTACCGCTAAATATGTAAGAGAAATCCCAATCAAACAAACTCTTTTCCTAGAAAATTCGAATTGATCGTCCTGAAAAGGACGAATTTTTAACGGTGCCGAATTACTGGCTGGCTACGGTTGCTATGCAGTCTAATGGTCCATTCACATCTCTTGCAAGATTTTGCAAAAAAAAACATTAGCTAGCAATACTAGCGTCACATTGGCAACACTTATTAGCAAATAATTGAAATCAGTTACCTTCTAATGACTAGTGACAATCACTGAAGCAGCACACAACGGTCAAAAATGGTTGCAATTGAGCCATAATGCAGTCACCTCAACTGGATCGTAATAGGTGGACTACTAGGGCATGCTAAAGTTCAAAGTTAATGCATTTTCTGCACACAATAGCGATGATCAAATACTTACATGATTACCAACCGCATCCGGGAGCTACGAGTCGAGCGATGTGAGAAAATCTTGAACTTTTTCCAGCAAAAAATCGGTAATCTTGTTCATCGACGAGAGCATGTTTATCGTCGATCTCGTATCAAATTCCAGAACCGATCGCTGTATTAGTTCTCTCCCCGTAAAAGACGTGGACGACGAGCCTAAAAACATGCATCCGTATCACCACAAGATGGACAATTTTTTTAGGCACAACTTCGTAGAAGACACCATGATTCGGAAACCTAGCCCTAAGTAGTTACTAACATATTTTGAAACTCTGTAAAACATCTCCCTTTTGAATAAAAAAGACGAAATCCGAAGTTTTTGATTTTTTTTAAATTTTTGACATTTCTTAATGGTGCAAACATTATCACGCATACGGTTTGGTTTTAAAGAATTTGGTGGCACATGGCAATGATGGCCAAGAAGGTCGTAGCAGATTTCACGTGCCGGCCACACATTTCGATCCGGGATTTCGATTTGTTTAGTCCAGAAAACCATGATACGGTCGGGACCACTTTCCTACAAAATGAAGAAGGTCAAAAACTTGAATCACAAGAAAAATGTCACTGCAGAGATAGATGACCGGAAGCTCCAAAGAAAATTGCTCGCCAATCTGCATTGCATCGTAATGGATGATGAAACCTTCTTCCAGGCTAAGTTCCGTCGGTTACCGGATAGGAATTTTTCGTCCTTAAGTTCAAATTTGTTATTCCAAAGTATGTTCGGACGAAGAAAATGTCAAAATTTGACCAAAATTTCCAATCTTTTTCTTCTTCCTGGCTTTTGATGCTCTTCATACGAGCTTTTGCCTGCTTCTCAACTTAGTGTTCTAATTGTACTTCCTAAGTTATTAATTGAAAGCTTCCGATGTCAACACCAATGCATGAATTTGTATATTGCGTGACAGGCACAATTATGTTCTATGCCCAGGGCAGTTAAGAAATTTTCCCACCCGAAAAATTCCTAGATCCATCGGGAATCGAACCCGCCGCATCAGCACAGAATCTTTTTTCATGGCGAATTCAATAACTCCTAGGGGTTACGTTTCTGAATCATGGTGTCGTCCACAAGATTGTACCACAAGTCAACCACAAGTTGTCCATCTTGTTGTGATTATATCGTTGTTCCAAATTTTAGCGCTAGGGCGGCATTGACGCTATGTTTTGAAAAAAACACAATAGAAATTTTAGCTTTATTAAGAAAAAATATATCGGGATCATCAAAACGTGTATCGCCGTTGTGATCTATTGTCCCTATTGACAGACGCTCATAATGTCAAGTTAATCTACTATTCGGTTAGAACCGGTTCATTATTCCTTTTAGCAGTGTTGCCAGAATAGATCCGTTAATGTCGAATATTAAAAAATCTAGGTACTAGATCAACAGTAAATTCTCACTCCTCCACAGTTTAAATCCGATCTTCAAGCAGGCTAATAAATTACCCGAGTGAAAAGCTCACACTTTGCTTAAGCCGTTTACCAATATCTAATGGATGGAGTCAAGAGAAGGGTGCGATCATTTGAAATGGGAAAATAAGTTAGGTGGAACAAATAATAAAATTCATAGCTTATTAGTTGGTCGTTTTTTTTCTACAAAGTTCAAAAGAATCCAATAAGAAGCCGAATTGTGGTGAACATTTTTGTGTGTGCCATTTTTTGCGACTACACCCTTTAGAAGAAATACACAAATCTGTCAATGAAAACGGTAGTGTAGTTGAATATATATTACTCATCCTTCTTTCTCTCTTTTCGTATAGATGTTTTAATGACAGAAGCTATTATTTACCAGGATACGTTGAAACAAATGGACATTTGTTCCGTTATTGTTTTAATTTGTTTTAAACACGTGATCGACGGCATGGAAGTTACCATAACCTCTAAGCCAGGTTTCGTCTTCCAATGACGAGACTTTGAACTTGCATCATTTGATGAGTGAAAGTCGACGTTTCCCAATGTGTGCTCAGTCGTGAATTCCTTGCTGCCTTTCAAATGATGACTGGTCACATTTCCCATTCATTCAACTCCACATACTTGGCATTTTGCATCGCTGTTCATAAAAACCACGATAATCGATCGGCAGAGACTCGCACATCGCAACCATCCAGCTAATGTGCACTATTTTTAGGGAGAGCAATTATCGCACATACTTTGCGAAATTTTTGCCCTTTACCCCATCTGCCGGTTGTTTCTTGTTTTTTTTTTTGTGGTTGATCCAATTCCAATTGACAGATTGCCCCAAACCACCTGCTGTGTTAGCCCAGACCATATCCAACCTCACAGACGGTTATGCGATTGAGTCTGCCTACCGAGGAGATCCCGCCAGCCATGTGGAGCAAACCTCCAAAATCACTTACAAACGTCCTTGCGGTCCGTTGAACTTTTTTCCATTTTCAGAAGAAAACGAAGCTCGGATCCAAAGAAGAAAAAAAATCCAAAGCATTCACCGTTGAACGACGCATCATAACGCTAATTGTCGCACACTAAGCTCTATGCAAAGCGAACGCGTGGTTGGTCTAATGGATTGGAAGTAACGATGGACGATTAAGGCTCATCGAATTGCAGAAACGGATTCGACGCTTGTTCGGAGTGGCCCAAAACGGCAACCAAAGCAACGGCGACGACTTCGTGGGGGGTTTGCGTTCATTCATTTCCTTAGCTGATGATCTCTCTGAAGTACCTGCCTGCCTCGGCTGTTGGGGGTGATTTGCGGTCGTGTGCTACACTTTTGCAGTTGAGATGAGTCGAAAGTGAAGATGAGCGTTGCTTGAGACGGTTTTGGAGGGCACTTGGTGATTGTATTTAAGCACATTTAAGAGGGTAGTTATTCGGCAAATGAAGGTAAGTTTGCTTCTTGAGCGCAGGTCTAATTCGGAGGACGAAGGTCTTAAAGAATGTAATTTTCAACAAAACGGCAGTAGGGAGAAAGACTACTTGATAATTTGAGGCTCTTCAGGGCATTCACGATTCTCTCGTTGATGAACGCGGAACCCATAGTTTTACAAGTAGACACGCGTCAATTTTCTCACTGACTGGCGCTCGGAGATGGCCACGATGTGGCACAAGAGCAACGATAACGGCTTCAATTTTATTTAATTAACTACAAAATTGCTGGCTAATTTTGCGTGGGTGGGAAAACTGCCGCGCTCGGAAGTGAATGTGCCGAACGATAAAGAAAACGACGTTTTAAAAAGCTCGATTAAGCAAGAGAACCAGTTTTTCTTCGCGCAGCGGTACGGCTTTGAGCGATAAGATCCATCCGATGCACAGTGAAGAACTGCAACCATCATCATCATCATCATCATCATCATCATCATCATCGTCGTCGTGACTGCATTCGCCGCAGCTGGACCATTCGTTGTCGTTGGCACATGATATCCAAGATCGACCGTCTCACTTGGATGTCGCGCATGTTTGTTGCTCTTGCAGAAGTAATTTTTGCCTAATGAATTTATGATTGTAGAAAGGGAAAAAGGCTAGCGCTGAGATGTGGTTGAGTCTACATTGAAGATGATAAAATGTGTCGCTGCTCTAGATTCGAAATTAATCTACATAGTAATATGCAATTGCAAGGTTAACCAGCACCGTTTTTCGCTTCACGTGGCAGTTATGATTAACTAAAAATCCAATCATTTGGATCCCTTCACAAAGTCAATAGGTTTGTAAGAAATCACCACCTGTCCACGTACAGTCAACATACGTATCACCTTGTCTAAACTCTTTTAATTTGACATTAATTTCCCTTAATCTCCCTGCACACTTGCCACCTTCGAATCGTGAGCAGGGATACGATAGGCATCAATTCCTACACGCCATTTCAAAACATTCGCGTGAACCGAACAGACACACGGCATGGTGTGGCTTGTACTGGGTCTTTATCTAGATGACACCCCTGGGGAATGGCTATTCTTGGTAATGATGTTCAACGATGCCATCTACACACATCTGCGATCAGCGACAATAACAACCATAACAAGAACAACAACAACAACAACCATCCACTTGAACAGCATAATGGACGGGGAGCGTGCACTCTCAACTTCACCGTAACCTCCGACGTCCGGTGTGTGTGTGTGAGCGTATTTGCGTTGTTTGACGTCGTGGTCGGATGGCCCACCGCTGAGACCATCCACGCCGCTCCGTTCAAGTTCAGCTCTGTCACGCTACACACTCCAAAATGCATGGGCACATGTCGCGACCTTTGGGATGCGCGTGATTGTTAACCGCAGAGCACCTTACATTGTGGACGAATTAATTCCAAATGCGGTTACAGCGGTCGTCAGTTACCATTGGCTGTCACTCTCACGCTGGGTATTTTGTGTTAATTGAGGTGCCACCTCGTGATTCCACCCGCACTGGAGATATTGGTTGCAGTTCGGTATGTTGGGTGGTCTCATCTCCTGCCGCAACAATGTTTTGGAGCGAACTACATATTTGCCTTTGTGATACATAGTTGCAAAGCCTGTAGCTACTTCGTGTAATTATAGTGATTGCTGGATAGCGAAACTCTGGAATTTCAAATATTGATTTGACGCTCTGTTCCTTAAGGAAAAGGCCTTTAAGCTATTTATTAAGACTCAAGTATTCTGAAAATTTGAATATATTGTTAAGTCGTTAGTCTCGAAAACTTTCAACTGAGTGATGTACATCGAGTTATTATCGAGTTATTAGCGTTCCATGTAAATTTTTTGCCGTTTTCGTTATTTCTAAACAATTCCATTTGGCATGCAAACATTAAATTTCCGAACCATTCCAATTGTACACAAAGCTTTTGTTAAGCTACGAATGAAACGAAAACTGAAATTATTTTTCAGCGCTGGCTGCCAACTGAGAGAATATGCAACGATAAGTTGG
>JASCZW010012788.1:0-27429 GCA_034211315.2 Aedes japonicus
ATATTTATTTGCGTTGTTCTCGGACCGTTTTTCAAGTTTCCGTTTTCCACCAACCGAATACAGCTTTGGTTGTGGGTACCGGCAAAGAATCGTTCTCATCAAGATCGACCATCTTCATTCAGCTCAGGTTTTGACATGTCTAGGTTAAGGCCACGAGCTCAGCTGTCGTAGATGACAACGATGACACGGGTTTGTTTGTGGGCTCAACTTATGACGCCACCTCCGAGTCGTACACAATCGGCATCTGCGTACATCTCCAGGCCAGCTGCTGTGAATCCAAGAAGCAATTTATGGTCTCAAGTCGACTTCAAGTACCTTAAAACTCTCTTCGCCTCGTGCCAATCCAATTACTGGGTAGCTTGATTTTTGAGCCAGTATGGAATCGTTCACAGCTATGTCGGGCCGGGTTTGAACCACAACGTACAGAAGACCACCGATGAGACTCCATGCAGGAAGTTCCATCCAATCACTGGATATATTTAATCAATCCACACGTGCAGATTTTGAGGTCACCTATCTGAAAATCAAAGGGTTTTTAATGTCGAAAATTCGAAGCACACTGGCATCAAATCCAGTGGCCAGGCAACCTGGTGTGAATAGCGCACAATCCAGAGTAAAACGGCCAGAACTTAAACTGGAACATTTCTATGGCTCAATTAGGAATGACCAACGTTTAGGGACACCTTCCAATCATTAATAGGCTCTACAGTCATTTCTTTTCACACCGCCTTCGCCTCCAGAGAACACAGCCCCCACAGTCACAGCCCTTTCGACAAGCCACTTCTCATCAGCATTCAAAGAACTGAAGCATAACTTCCCAGCAACAGTATTGCTATCAACAGCCCTCGTTAAGGTCTTCAATTCAACCGGACAGTTTCAGTGAGCTAAGGGCTCTTCTAGCCTCTGGGTCCCAGCTCAACTTCATATCACAATCGCTCGTTCAGAAACTAAAACTGAAACGCACAAAGAAGTTCATCCCAATCAGTGGTGCTGGCCTAGCGTCTACGTCATCCAAATATTCTACTACAGTGCGCATTCAGTTTCATAATCCTGGTTGGAAATTCCACGTTCTTTCCAAGATTACGTTGGAGTTACCCAATCAAGTTGTCTACGTTTCAAGCTTCAAACTTCCATCGGAAATTTGGTCAACCTGGTCCTATTGGTCTGATTTAAGGCGTTGAGAATTTCTACGATCTGTTGCAGAGCTGTCCAGGAGATCCTATTCTTCAGAATACTGCGCTGGAATGGGTAGTGTCTGAGAAGGTCAAGTCTGCGAGAATCACAACCTCAGTAGCCACTAGAAATTAGAAGAAGAATTAGTATCTTCCAGTCGAGTTATTAGTACGAGACACTGAAGAAGTCTGCACATTGTAGACGAAATACGCGTATCTGTCGAAGATAAGCAAAGGTAGTTGGAATTAAATGGAAGATACTAATTCTTCTTCTAATTTCTAGTTACAGGTATTCCACTAAACAGCTCAAAACCCTCTAGGACTCAGTAGAGAGATTGCTTGTTCTGCTCCTACAATTGAAGAACAGCTGGCTCTGTTTTGGGATATCGAATCCTGTCATACCTTAGCTTACCAATCAGACTAAGGCCGGCGTGGCCTCTGCTGAGCACAGAAGTAGTTTGCATTGTAATCGGGTCCGCAGGTCGCCTTCTATTTGATCGATCCACCTTGCTAGTAGCGCGCCTCTTCTTCTTGTACCTGTCGGTTCGTTTTCGAGAACCATTTACACAGGGCTGTCGTCCGACATTCTTACGACATGCCCAGCCCATCGTAGTCGACCGATTTTTGCGATGTGTACGATGGGAGGTTCTCCCAGCAACTGGTGCAATTCGTGGTTCATTCGCCTCCTCCACGTTCCGTCGTCCATCTGCACTCCACCGTAGATCGTAGGCAGCACTTTCCGTTCAAAGACACCAAGGGCGCGTTGGTCCTCCACTAGCAATGTCCATTTTTCATGGCCGTAGAGGACTACCGGTCTAATTAATGTCTTGTAGATGGTCAACTTTGTGGTTCGGCGAACTTTGTTCGATCTTGGCGTCCTTCGGAGTCCAAAGTAGGCATGATTGCCAGCCATAATGCGCTTTTGTATTTCTCTGCTGGTGTCGTTATCGGCGGGCACAAATGAGCCTAGATACACGAATTCGTCTACTACCTCGATTTCATCACCGTCGATCTGAACTCGTGCTAGGAGGCTAACATTGTCTTCTCGTGAGTCGCTTCCCTTCGTGTATTTTGTTTTCAACGCATTAATCACAAGCCCAATCCTACCAGCTTCAGCCTTAAGTCTGATGTACGTTTCCGCCATCGTCTCAAAGTTACGCGCTAGGATACCAACGTCGTCGGCGAAGCCAAATAGTTGGTCGGACTTCCTGAAGATCGTGCCACTCGTGTCTATCCCAGCTCTTCGAATCACACCCTCCAGTGCAATGTTAAACAACAAACACTGCAATTCATCACCTTGCCGTAACTCCTGTCATACTTGACTTGAACGTGAAACACATTTTGCCAAAACGGCTACCCGAGATTCCACCGGTCGTTTCGTCGTTGCTCTTCCAAAACGAGAAGATTTCTCTGTTAAACTCGGAAAGTCAGAGGAGATTGCTACTCGACGCTTTTTATCTTTGGAACATCGGCTTTTCGCCAATGCTGTCCTGAAGAGAGCCTTCTCAGCATTCATTCGAGAATATGCGGAGCTCGGACACATGAAGTTACAACATCACTACCAAGTCGAGAGTTGTTTTCGATGCTTCATGTCCAACTGACACAGGGCTATCTCTGAACGATGTCCTTATGACTGGTCCACAGGCAGAAGACGATCTGCTAGCTATAGTCCTCAGATTACGATTCTCTCAGCACGCCATAATCTCTGACATCAAGAAACTGTACAGACAAATACGAACGAACCACATCGATCAGCTTCTCCAACTGATTCTTTGGAGAGTTTTGCCGTCGGAACCGATTAGGACATATCAACTGACTACTGTAACCTACGGTTTACTTCAACGGCACCTTACCTCGCTACCAAATGCCATCGAAAACTTGCAAAAATCGGATTCGAGATGTATCTCAAGGCTGCTGCTGTAGTGAGCAAAAAAATCTGTACGGATGACTATGGATGACAGCTTCGTAGGTGGGCTTCCAACAGCCCGGAAATACTCCAATCAGTTCCAGGAAATCTGAGAGATGAACGTACGCTATTTGAGCTCGAGTCAGCTTCGCCCGTTAAAACCCTCGGACTAGAATGGGACACTCGCACCGATGAATACCGACAATCTTCCAATCACCAAAAGGAACGTACTCTCCGATATCGCACGCCTTTTTTACCCTCTGGGACTCGTCGGTCCAGTAGTAGTGCAGGCAAAACTGTACATGCAAGAACTTTGGAAGGAAGGAAAAACCTGGGATGCAGAACACTGCGATGTCGACCAACGAAGAGGAATCCTAGAGGGTTTGAGCTGTTTAGTGGAATACCTGTAACCAGAAATTAGAAGAAAAATTAGTATCTTCCATTTAATTCCAACTACCTTTGCTACGCGTATTTCGCTTATTATTTGCTACGCGTATTTCGTCTACAATGTTCAGACTTCTTCAGTGTCTCGTACTAATAAGTCGAGTTATTAGTACGAGACACTGAAGAAGTCTGCACATTGTAGACAAAATACGCGTATCTGTCGAAGATAAGCAAAGGTAGTTGGAATTAAATGGAAGATACTAATTTTTCTTCTAATTTCTAGTTTCAACGAAGATGGATAGAGTTTCGAGAAAATCTTCAAGGACTCGTGAAGCTCAGTGCTTCAAGATGGGTTATGGGTACACCAACAGCCGTTTCCTAAGAGCTACACGGATTTTGCGATGCTTCCATGAGTGCTTGAATCTACGTTCGAGCGGTTTCTTCGAATGAGGACATCTTCGCGAATCTGCTCACTGCCAAATCTAAGATGGCCCCACTTGGAACCTCTAAATGAAACCCAACGGTTTGTCTTCCACAATTGGAGCTTTTGGCGGGTCTAATTCTCAGCCACCTGTTTGAGAAGGTTGAATCTAGCGTAAATCTACATGCCAAAAGTTTCTTTTGGACTGATTCAACAATAGTGTATTACTGAATCTGAAATGCCACCTGATGAATTGAAAGGTGTCTCCGCCTGGTGACGTGGGCCAAACTGGCTTCGCCAACCTTCTCCATTCTGGCCTTCCCTCGTTAGTATAGTACAACATGAGTTGCGCAAGGATTAGTTGGAAGAACGATTCATAGCCTTTCCGGCTCAACTTTAACCTCCAAACGAATTGTTTTCGTTGTATTCGTCATTTACGAAGCTCATTCGTACCGTGGCGTTGATCCGCAGATACTGTTACAACTCAAAGCCGCAGCTCAACAGCTGAACTAAGACAAACAACCGAAATGCTTGTCATAATCGCACAGGAAGAGCGATTCACACAAGAATTTGCAGATATTGCTCGTGATGGTCAAGTCACCGAGAATTCGAGATTGAAGGCTCTTTCTCCGTTAGTTTCCAATGGCATATTGCGTGTCGGTGGCCGGCTACGCCACGCTACACTCACTGACCTGATCCTAAAGTTGTATCACTTCAACAATCTCCATGCTGGGCCACAGCTGATGACAGCAGCAGTCCGTGAACGATTCTTGCCCCTTCGTGTTCGTAATCTTGCTAGACAAGTGGTGCATTCGTACACCAAATGTTTCCGCTGCAACCTTTTCATGATTCCGAACAGGTGTCGACTATTGCGGTACATGCAGCTAACTATCGTCCAGTTCAACGGGGAGCTCCAACAAAATATTACATCACCATCTTTGTATGCCTTGTAACCATGGCTATTCTCGTTGAAGGTGTTGGAGACCTTTCAACCAAGGCATTTATAGCCGCCTTGTGACGTTTTGTGGCCCGTCGCGGAAAGCCGGAACTGATCCAACGTGACAATGCACTGAACTTCCAAGGAGCCAAGGGAGAATTAGATCAACTTATTTGTTCAAATTCACCGCCAAGATCGCCAAATTTTGGCCGGTCTTTGGTAGACAGTAGTTAAGTCTCTCAAAAAACATTTGCAAAGCACTCTTGGATACCTCATTCTATCTCAGGACGATTTTGCAGAACTAATAATCCAAATTGAAGCATGTCTCAATTCTCGTCCGCTAACACCCCTCACGGCCGATTCCTACGACCTGGAGGTGTTCCAGGGCACTTTCTTTTTCAACGACCACTTGTAGCTGTGGCCGAGGCTAGTCTCGAAGGAATTCCAAGGAATCGGCTCGACAGGTGCAGCAGACTCAAGAGTACGTCCACCGAATTTGGAAACAATGGCAGACCGAATACCTCTCTGGATTGCAACCTCGGACACGCTGGACCTAGCACCAACAAAACATCACTATCGGTACGATAGTCCGTTTAAAAGACGACAACCTACCATCTCTTAAGTGGAGATTAGGACGCGTGACGCAGATATTTAGAGGTGATGGCAACAACATTCGCGTAGTAACGGTTCAATCAAAGGACGGCGAGTTCCGGCGTGCCATAGCAAAGATCTGCGTGGTACCCATCCAGCAACCGGGCGTAGACACATCATCATCCTCTGATGAGCCAGAAGGTCACTAAAATCCTTCGAACAATCGTAGTGTATTGCACTGCGCAAGCTGGGGGAGTCGAAAGACCTCCCATCTATGTAAGTCTTGAATTCAGAACTCAACTGGTCCAAGCTAACCCGATCGCATCCATTGTATGTCGGAAAGACTTGTGGGCCTGCAACGAGGGAAGCAAACATCAAAGAAGGCAACTCAGGCTGAAGTCGGAATTAACCCTACCTAGAAGGATCTCTCGCATCATGACTGTACCCAAACCTGGTTTCAACCGTCATCGTTCGATTGTCAGACCCGTGGAGCCTGGAAGCCTACAACCCAGTTAAGTGTTGCTTTTGTGATAAAATATGTTTGTTCCAGAAAGGCTCGCCAAGGATGGGTCCAGGCCAAGCCACCCGAAGAAGACGAAGTGACGAGGAAGATTCGACATCCATCCATTCCTACAGACTGATCAAGGTAAACACGAAGAAACGATCCAACCCGAACCAGAAGTAAACATACGATGTGATCACACGCTGCACGATCACGTGTTATCCGAACAGAGAACCGAACATGTCAGTAGCGAGTCAGAAAAACAGTTAAAAAAGTAGAAATAAATTCCATCTATAAATTTAAAATTTGTAAAGTTAAGTTTTTAAGTAGGATTTAGTACTAGATAGTTGATTTCAACTGAATTTCAGTTAAAAATAGACGTTTTTTACGGTGGCCAGCATGTTAAGACACAACGTAATTTACGGACAGATCCATCTCCTTCAATCATCAGTCAGTAGTGAACTCTATCTTACGCACTATTCTTAACAGTCCGTCACATCTACCGATCATGATCTGCCGATCGTTTTTGGCAATTCCCGAACTTGTGTGTGTACAATCTAACACTCATTGGCCGGCACTGGTATTATGGAATAAATCTGTTTGCAACAATCCCTCGAGTGACCATTGGAAGCAGCTTTAATCCGAGAGCTAGAAAGTGATAGCTCTACTGCAGATCCAGCAACCCATTTCAGAATGTCTGGAGAGTCACGCCCATTCCGAGGTTACTTTCACATACAATAAGCCCCACATGTGAACATTACCATTTGGATATCATTTAGATAAGGACACTTCAACACACTTCCAGATTTGGAAATGTCAAGTTTCCAAACCAGGCACGTATTTGGTATTATTTAAAAATAAAGTTATTGTTATGTAGTTATAATCAGA
Source organism: Aedes japonicus (assembly GCA_034211315.2). Classification (NCBI taxonomy): domain Eukaryota; kingdom Metazoa; phylum Arthropoda; class Insecta; order Diptera; family Culicidae; genus Aedes; species Aedes japonicus. The sequence continues at coordinate 6,802 of JASCZW010012788.1, forward strand.
TTGATCTCACCCATTGTAGCTTTCTTAATGACACTCGCTTGTTCACTCGTAAAAATAAAAAAAAAAGACTTTGATTCGCAGTTAATTCCATGCACTCGCGACAAAATAAGCACAAAAACTAACATTGCTAAACTGCCCAATAGATATGCAACATGCATAACAAAACTCTGTATACCACGGGGTGAATGCAACTGAAATTATATGGCAACCATTCACGCGAGCATGCACGTTGTCTTCGTTTGCTGCTTCTGACCATCAAATGGCCGTTTTCCACATGCACTGGTCTTTTTTTTCACTCCACACTCTGTCAATAATCAAAACCCCCGCTTCAGATGGGTGACTCTAGCTCTAAAACTGCTAATAATCATCGATTTAATCGCGACAAAGCGGAAAAACACTCAAACGAAGTACACAAAGGTTTTTTTTTCGCACGCCCGTGTAAAAAAACGGTTAAAAAAACCTAAGTGTACTACCCGAGCAGGAACGAATAACTTGATAAATGGCCTTGGTATTTAGAAGCTCCAATTAAAAGGTAGAGTACCTGAGGATAATACCACAAAATTGTTCCCACAATTTTATGCGAATACCAAATTTAGGTAAGACAATACCTAAATAGTTCCTCTAGGGTATTCCCAGTTATCCGAAACAACAAGTTTTCCCGAGCAGGAGACAACAACATATGAAGACCTAATTTTGATCTTGATAACTGGCCTTGGTATTAAAGAGCTCAGATTAAGAGGTAAAATACCTAAACAAAATACCTAAGAATTGCCAGCAAAGTATCTCTCGAATACCAAAACTTGTTATTTTGGATACCTGGGAATACCTTAGAGGTACTGTTTTACCTCAATTTGGTATTCACATAACATGGTGGGAACAATGGTATGGTATTATCCCCAGGTATTTTACCTCTTAATCTGAGCTCCTAAATACCAAGGCCAGTTATCAAGATTCAAATAAGGTATTCATATGTTGTTGTCCCTTGCTCGGGTACCGACACTCACACATTTCGGGAGGGAATCGATTGAATTCACTACGTCTTTCCCAAATCATGCGAAGATTTTATGATTTCACTTTTAGATTAAGTTAAATTACCAACAATTGTTTGATTATTCTTTTCGCAAAAAATGACGACGCAGCAAAAACAAAACACACGTCAGTTGCAAAGCACGGCTTGCTGCGATCTTCCGTTATTGGCAATTCCCAAACTTGTATCAATTTTCTATCTAGTCATAGCATAGTCTTACAGAATAAAACCGATAAGAATAGGCTAAATCAGTTTAGTGTTTTATCGAATAAACACCATCAGACATTTCATCGAATATCGTTTTGTTACAATCGACGGAGTTAATAAAGTTGAATCGTTCCTAATCCAATCGAGAATACTGACTCTTTTAGTTCGAAACGTGATCGCGTATCCCCTTATTCCAAATGGGTACGTCTACAAGAGAAGCTGTGTGTGGCATCCCACAATTTAACTGTAGTGCAGGATTCCAGCACTGGAGTTTCCGTGTGAAGATGTTCTTGGACTCTGTCGGCGTTTTGAATACGCTAACCGAAGGCCGAAACCAGAAACTACTGCTGAGAAGGGCGAAGTTTTTGGAATCCGATCGAAAGGCCATCGTCAGTTTTGTGCTACCGCATGCCTGCCGATCGTCAACGAGAAGGACACGTCCACTAAATTTATGGAAGGCGTTCGAAAACAATTTTGCGAAGCGACCGATCAGCACTCAGAACCAGGTGAGGCAAACAGCTAAATAGTTCGATGCGAACGCATTTACTGGTTTTCGAAGATTTGATCCGGAAATTGAAATTGAAGACCTCTGGGGCGAAGATCGATGAAACTGACCTGATCATTTCGCTGTTTCAAACCCTACCGGACACGAACGACCCGTTGGTGACTGCACTTGAAAACATTCCTGAGGAAGCGCTGAACTTAGAAGTAGCAACGCTTATTGGCGGAAGCCTCAGACTCACTCAGACGACCAAACGGCGAGCTGACAGCGGCAGAAAAGCGAAGACGACCGACCCCGTGTACGCAAGCAAGGGGAGAAATTACTTCAAGCGGAATTCAAACCATTCGATTTGGAACGTGTCCAAGAAGGTCAATTCTTCCATCTCGTTCGTCCAGTAGACAATGAAGCGGGCCGAACTTCAATGCAAAGAAGGCTCCTAACCGAACCTATAAATAGAACACGGTGGCCAATCCCACGCCAGGAAGCTGTACCGTGAGTGGTTGCTGCAGCCGAAATGCATCGTAATGTATGACGAGACGTACAGGGTGTCTCACAATAGGTGTCACTAAAACAAAATGGGATTACAGCAAAACAAATCAACCAAATCATAGCATTTATTTTTCATTTGAAAGGGACATGTTATAGATATAAACCATATTAATTCAATTCAAATCTCTCGCCCTTTTCCTTGATAACATTGCGCAAACGCTTTGTAAATCCATCGCTGCTGGCACGCACGATTTCCTGAGAAATTTGGTCCCAAATATCAACCAAATGTTTCTTTGATCGATCTAAAGTAAGCTCTTTCGTAGGGCCTATATGTTGAAGCATATAAGCCCAAACAAAGTAGTCAAGTGGGTTGAGATCCAGAGAAGATGCAGGCCATTTTTTGCATGTGATGAGACTCAGGCAAATTTTCCGCGCACCACGCTTGTGTCTTCTTTGCCTTGTGAGCTGGGGTTGAGTCCTGTTGGAAATAATATGGTGTATTCCCATATAGCGTGGAAGCACGAAGAAGCAGATGGTTATTTAAAACCTGCTCGATGTAATATTCATTGTTGATTTTTGACGTTAAGTTCGAGGCGATAAGAAGTGGAAGCTCTTTCGTGAAACGGCACCCCATACCGTGATTTTGATACATTCTGATAGCGTGCTACAGCTAGTTTGTCTCTTGGAAGACTGGCAAGACTTTTGCCATGCTACGACGATCATTTGGTTGATTATGACTATCCTGAAGGTGAAGCCATCCGAAAAATAAAATCCGCAGCTACTGTGCCGCGGATCCTACATTTGATTCAAGCTGCTCAGTTTCAGTTACCTCCTTTTGTTGAATATGGATATTTCCAGTTTCTTTTGAACCGTTTCAAGGTACAAAAACAAAATGGCTCACTCCGAACTGCTTAAGACTATTGAATATCTGACACGGCTATCGCTTTTACAAATGTAATTTTAAATCTGCCCATGGCTCCTCCCATGGGTAGTTGTATATAAACAACGGACCGCTTACTTATCTTTAGAAGGATAAGCTGTCAAAGAATATACCAAACGGGTATATAACCGTCAGTTCCGTTAAACACTCCAGCTGAAATAAACCAAGATTGTGACACCCACCAGGGGACATCAGCATTAGAGCAGGCCTGGCAGCATCCCCGTCCTGATTTTTTCGTTGGCCAGTCCACGACACCTGAGAAGCCCGTACAGTTAGTCGACAACGGCTGCCAGTTGTGGGTGGCAGGCAGTGTGCAGTAAATTCAGCTAGCCGTACATAATTACCGTTACCATAAACGGCCGAATATTGCGGCAGCATGCCTTCCAGAGGCCTGCTGCCCTTCCACCGGTCCCACGAAGTTTTGAAGGATCTGTATCGTTCCATTACGTGAAACGTGAAAGTGGAGGAGTTATATTAATCCAACGATGTTGTTTCTGTGCCGAAGGAGGTGAATCCGCCAAACTCGTCAGAACTCGCCCAATAGAAAATTCTGGCAAGTATGAAGCGCAACCTGCGAAAAACAAGGGAGGTCTAAAAACGACAAGGATTTGAAGCAAGAGTGAATAAATGTGGGTAAGAAAGATGGCGAAAGCGTTGCAAAAGATTTGATGGGTAGTATTAAGTCCAAGAGTGGGAATTCTGCCAAGAAGAGGATATTGAAAACCAACTTTGCAAAAACATGTTCTGAGAGTTCCAAGAATATCCAACTTGAAATTAATTTTTGGTGATCATTTAAAGACTGTATTCGATGAAATTTGACACACAAAATTTTCCGTGAGCTCGATTCTTTGCAAACTTTCTGGAAATAAAGTACTACTCAATGGTTAAGTTTTGACATCATTGGTTTATTGAACCTCTTCTCCCAACCCAAATGCCCGCACCTTTGCCTTGGCCACTTTCATCAAATTTTGGGCAATGATAGGGACCGACTTGCTTACTTACTTTTAACCACACTTTCTTTAGTTCCAAGTTCATTTTCTATCAGTTTTGGAGTTTTAACGAGCTCTGCCTTTCATGATTGCTCCAAAATTTTCATTTGGGCGAAGTTCCGAGTGTTTGGAGGGTTGACGTCTTTTGGTACAAAAACTACATTATTATCTTTGCACTCAGTCTAAGATGGGCTGGGCATGAGTGGCAAGATGCCAAATCCGGCCAAAACAGTGTCGGGCCATCGTGAGATCTGCAAGCAGGGCAGAAGTCGTTTTTGGAGGCATTCGTCCTTTGTAGATTTGTCCGTTGGCGGTCTCGAGGAGAGTGGTCGAAGGGCTGGCTCATTTTGCAACCGTCCGCAGATCGCTTGCCGGACACCGGAATTGTTTGGCGAATTTCGACAGTTTCTTCTTCCGGTACTAACTTCTCCGGAAATCTGGCCAACTTAGAAGTGGCGACGTAGAGTTCCTGTCCCGGCATTTGTTTGGTAGTCGGCTCTAATGTAGGTCTCATCTGTCCACATCACAATGCAGAACGGTTTTGTAGAGCCACTCCTGTACAGTTTTCTTGCACGAGTTTTGGCCTACGAGGTTCTGTTTTTATCGCTCTGGTTCGGTGCTCTCTACGGACATTGTACACATGTAATCCAGAACGTTTCATTGTTTTTTGCACAAAACAAACTGAAACTTTCGTTCCTTTTCGCAACATACCTGGATCCCGCAATGCTGGGACAACGCTTCGATCGGTCTCAATCACCATCCCGGCCTTCTCTGGATTTGATGTTGCGCCCGTTTTTTAGCCACTTCCATTTTTCCGCTTGGATTTCTCTTACGGTCCTTGAACGTTTTGATCACATGAGATACGGGTGAATGTGCGATTCCGAGCTGTTTTCCGATCCATCGATGAGAAGGGTTTGGGTTTTCGAATTGAGTGCCCCAAATTTGTTGGCGTTTCTTCATTCGAAGCCATCACTGAAATCACTCAACCGATTTTCACGAAACTCGATACACAATTGACAGAACACAATGAAATACATTCAGTTAAAATTTCAATAATTTTTACCCATACGGTAAAAAGTTACGAACAATTGCGTGTGTCAAAATTTCATCGAATACAGCCTTTATGTCTGTTGCATTTTTTCGAGTACAAACTTTACTTTCTTATCGTTGCACCTTTCTTTGTATTTATAAATGATTTTTCTGTAACAAAGTACTTTGAAGTCATCCTGTTCGACTCATCGGCAGTGCCTTCCAAACGCCACCCATGGCAACTACTTCACGACAACGATCGGCTCCCAAAGAGGGCCATCATTATCATTATCTATTCCAATCACCCCAATCATGGCCCACATTTACCTTGCCTTTGATTTCAACTCAATTCTAATTCCAAATTCGAACTCCAACTCACTGCGCACTGCAACTGCCATCATGTGTGAAAATTCCCGCATTGTGCTACGCGTACCTAAGTTGCGTCATTTCTTCCGTCGGGTCTCTTTCAAATTCACAGACAATAAACCTTTTTTAAGGTCATGAAACCGACTCAAAACCTACAGCAACGCAACTCTAGCATGCATGTGAGTACGCATGCTTTAGTTCCGTGCGAAATTCCAACTCCGCTAACACAAAGTGCAAACTCCGGTTTGTAACAGCCAAACTCGATTTTTGAAACCTTTCACCAGCCTTAAGTAAATCTAACGGAGATTTTTCATCGGCGCTTTCCTACCCTGCGGAACATCGAATTTACCTACTTCTTTTTTTTATCAACGTAACGCGTTTTCCACACGTGCATAATAGCCTTGCATTTATCACAAAGCGATTGATTAATTACCGAACGAAAAACGGCGCTTTTTGGCAATATTAGCGAAAGCGAAATCAATTTTGGATTCCCCTGCGCATCGATTAGATTAGACAAAAGCTACCAGCACTCGAAAGAAAACGAAAACAAACGATTACGATATAGACCACCTCCGAAGTTGGATTGCTTCCAAAAACCAAAACAACAACCACGTGTTGATATACATGCATACACATATGTACCACCTATGAGATCAATCGCGGAAGTCGTGTCTACCGGACGATGGTGGCGCGTGAGCGATCGGTGTTATAAAATTCCAGATTCCATCCGGCCCGAAAGTGCGAGTGTAAACTTTGTGGCTTAAGGGTTATAAACGGGCTGTGCGAAACTGATTCGATCCGAGCTTAATTGGGACGCGGTTGGTGGAGGAGGAGAATGTAAACTTGCCATGATTACCAACCTGTTCGCTTGGCGAGGAAAGTTGGGCTCTTGCATGATGAAGGAAATTTCTGTTACCGCAGCAAAGTGTGCCCTGCCAGTGCAAGGAAAACAACGGTAGCGATTGCTGTCCACTCCAAATGACGGCTGGTCAGGTTCAGCTCAGGTGGCCATGCAGCCCATGAACTTCATTTTTTTATGACGTCTCGGAGGGGTTCGAAGCACTCTTTGATAAGTGGTGAAATGTTGTTTGAATCGATTTTTATCGTGTGCTGATGCGACCTTTCAATGAGCTGACGGATGCTGGAAGTGTTCGGTTTGTTGCCCTTTATTGTTAAACAGTTTACTTTTAAATGGAAAGTCGTTGGGATTGATTCGATCGGAGGGATTTTAATTCAAATTCAACTGAACTTATGATGAAAACAAATCGACAAAACATTTTCATTAGGGCCTAACTGACAAACGTAAACAATGGCTTCTCCGTAAATTTCTCGTGGCACAAAGGCTATACATGTGAGCCTCCAATTCCATCGGATAGGTGAACTCTTCCTCTTCGAAATGACCGTGGTGAATTGATTAGACGAGTTATCAATGACGAGAAATTCGCGGAAAAGGTCATTGTTTACGTTTGTCAGTTAGAAGTGAATGAAAAATCTTTGTCGAAATAACCGGTGGCCGTTTGAGATGCGCGTGTTCACAAAGACTTCTCCCAAGTAACAATTTTAGTTTTATCCCAGCCGTATAGCACTCCCCCGCCTTGTCGATAAAACTACATTCAAAACTGTTTTGTCCACCAACACCTCCTCTATCCTTCTTTAAAGCCGAAATATGTACAACGTGGCCCACTCTATAGATGGTTGTGAAAACAAGTTAATAAAACTAAGACCATAGAGAATTTAAAAATGTTCTAGTGAAAGATGTTATGACCACTTGAGAATCTTCATAAAACCTTTTGGCTGCCATGCAAACCAGCTTACGGTCAAATGGCCACAGCTGTCAAACTTCACTGTGATATGGTCGTTGGTTTTTGTTATTCTGCTTTGTTCGATTCTCTGCTCTTCTGATTCATTTCACAGTAAATAATATCTAAGAAAAAAGTTCTAGTGTTGCGGAAAACTTTGTTTGATAGTAAAATATCCAAATCAAATTGATTTTTTTATAGCGTATCATGCTCCAAATCATATGCGCATTTAAATTTATGGTGAATATTGGCACGATAAGAGCCGAAAATAAATGCGCCTCGGAGATTATGCTAGTTTACATCAACAAACACAAAATTGAAACAAATATATTCGATAAATTGATCATGCACACTTAGAAAATTTTACAGTATTCGGTATTTTTTTACCGAACTTTCAACAGCTGAACAGTTCGGTAATCCAATTTAACAGACTTCGGTAAAATTTGACAAGTTCCGGTAATTTTTTTACCGGAATACTGTAAAATTTCACCGAAATCCGGTAAATCCGATTACCGAACGTTCAGCTGTTGAAAGTTCGGAAAAAAATTACCAAGTACTATAAAATTTTCTAAGTGTGTGAATTTCCTGAAAATTTATGGAATTCAATAAGGTTATCTAAGAAATGCCAAAATTGGTCTCTGATCTACCGTTCACATTCAAAATTTGGTGTATTTATTTTTTTCAATTATTGTTATATATTTCAATATGGCGATTGGAACAAATCACAGTTTTGCCAAAAAGCCAATTTATCTTCGCAATGGCTGTTTTAAAACTATTTGGTTATTTGGTGCCCTTCATCAATGCCAATTTGCCGTTTAATGTATTTATTGGAAGCAAAATGGTTTAAAAATGTTTTTTCAATTGACCATAATAGGATAATTTGAATGAGTCCTGAAACGGCATTTTAAGACAGCAGTTTACGAGTTCATACAGTCAAAATAAAACCTTTGATAGGAGTAAAAGGAGCTTTGGAGGACAAGGTTTTAAGATCGTTGTAAGAAAGCTGTGTAGGTTCTCATAAATCTGACTAAAATTTAAAACCTATTGGCATCTCTTTCTGCCATAATAATACCAAATGGATTTCTATTCGCTTGCATAAGACTTTAATAAAACTCAATAAAGCTGGATAGTTTTGGCAACGTTACTTGGACTAGGACTGGTGTGGGATTAATCAAAATAATAAAAAACCTTTAAGAGCCTGGAAAACATGAAATTTTGAAATTTGGAAGTTAGTTTTTGCCTCATAAATCCCAAAATCATCGTGTTGTTTTTTTTTAATTTATTTTGACGTTGGACTACGTCTTCATTTTCTATACTGGGGTAAAATTTAAAAATCGCATTACGACCGTCACGAAAAGTGGTCAGGTTTTGAGCATTAATATCTCACAAGTTTCTCAAACGATTTTCAATTTTTTTGCACAATCGATCGGACATATTTTTACGCATAAATTTAAATAGAGAACATTATTGACTCTAGTGGAAAATTCATAAATGTTAAGCCTTGTTTTATATAGTATATTAACTCCTTCAAGCCTAAAGGGTCATATATGACCCCACAAGAAAACTGGCTGTATAAAATCACAGACTGAATTAAAAAGTAAAACTGTCTTAGGCAAATATGTTCTACATCAATTCTTCTAGGAAAAATATGTTTAAGGCTTAGTTGACGACCAAGAACATCCTCAGTATGAAGAAGTTCACGAAGAAAAAATAAATTCCGTACGGCTTATACCATTAGCATTATTTTAGGATATGGTACATATGCATACGTATTATTAATTTCTCGTTGATAAACGTTAAATATTTAAGGATCTTTCTGCAACGTTCTTGGTTATCCAAAAGGAACTTGGGTTAAAAAATTCAGATCTACAGTTGTAACAGTACACTCAAAATGTAACGACACGTTACATCCACGTAAAACGCACGTAATTTTCGTCCACTGCCAAAACCAGTAATAAACACGTGGAATTCACGTAAGAGCTACGTGATTTCCACGTAAATTCACATTCTACGTGAAAATCACATAAATGTTACGTGATTTTTCACGTACAATTCACTGGCACGTAATATTTACCTGATTTTACTGAAGAGAATTTGGTTATGTGTTCAGGTGGAAGTTACGTGAAATTTCACGTGAAAACAGCGTGTCGATTTTTTTGAGTGTAGCTTTTATGGCTATATAAGGTTACGATATATGTTCAAACATATTGAATGAACCTTTTTGATGGTCAACAGTCGTTATTTGATAATTTGATAATTTTCTTAGGTTATCCAAACTGTCCTTGACCTCAGAACCTAGAGTCCACAGTAGAAAGTAGTATAGTAGTTGAACTGGGATGATTTAGGTCATTTTAACTGTCCGTCAGTTCAGAACATAAGATCTACAGTTGTAACAGTAGGTTTTTGGGCTATATTAGTTGAATATATGTATTCAAACATGTTCAATGAATCTTTAAGAAGGTCAACAATCATTATTTCATAACTTTGTAATCCTCTAGGTAATACAAACTATCCTGGAGTTGAGAAATTGAAATATACGCAGGCAACAGCAGATTTTAGGTTATGCAAAAAATAAGGTCACGTATTCAGCATATTAAATTGGATATTTCCAAACGTAAAAGATATAAAAGATAATCTTGGGATGGTCTAGGTCATCCGGGCAACTATCTCGTGCGTTCAGGAATCTTGTTGCTATACAGTTGTAACAGTAAGTTATGTGAAAATACAAAGTTACACTAAATATTAAAACATATTCAATTATTATTACTAAAAGTCATCAAACATTATGAAGCAATTGGACATGTTCTAGATCATCCAAACTATCCTTTAGGTCTTATCATAGAGACGTATAGTTTGAAAAAAACTTTCATGGGCTATTTAAAGCTACGATATGTATTGAAACATATTCGCTGCATATTTTGGAAGAACAACAGACATTAGGGAAGTTCCATTATTTATGTCACGCAGTAAGGAGGAGGGAGAGTTTGGGAAAACGTGACGATCCATACAAAAAAATGTTAAGGTCCATACAAAAAACGTGACAAGGAGGGGGGTGGGGTTATAAGAAGTCACTTTTTGCGTGACGTAATTAATAGACGTTCCCTTATGAGATAATCTTCGGATTTTTAAGGTTATCCAAACTATCCTGAAGTTCAAAACTAAAAATCTACTGCTGTAAATGTAGCTTTCTAGACCAACCAAAGTAACAATATGTATTTGACAAAATTAAGTGAATCTACTGGAATATAAACATATATAATGAGATATCTTGGGATTTTCCAGATCATCAAAACTGCCCTTGAGTTCAGAAGTTATGATCTCCAGTGGTAACAGTAGCTTCATAACCTACCAAAGGCGACGATGTGTACTCAAACACATTCAGTCAATTTTCTGTAAGGTCATCAGTCATTATCAGATTACCTTGGAATGTTCAAGTTCATTCAGAACTTAAGATATGCAGTAGTAACCGTAGTTTTTTGGTAACCGTAGCTAAGAAAAATAATCAATATAAATATTTTGAAACGTCCACAGACATCCTTGTTAATCTCAGGTTATTCGAATTGTCCTTTAAATTTTATGGTCAACAATTGTTACAGTAGCTTCATTGACTATGCAAAGTTAAGGTAAATTATTTGGCATAGAATATCCCAAGATTATCTTATAATGTCTGTTGGTCTGTTGTTGGCTGTTACCATGGAGTGAAGCCCGATTCAAAGTAAATTTGGACGCATTCAAGTGATCATCGCTTGACAATTGCCCAATATTTTTCGACTGGTCTGAACTCAGGGCAATGGAGAATAAATCTCAATGGCGACGAAATTAATATTGTTTGCCGCATACAATTTCAGTACCACCTTATAGTAGTGGCAGCTGGCTAGATCCGGCCAAAACATAACGTTGGTCTTGTGTTGCCAAATTATTTAAGGGTAAAATCCGCTTTTTCAGAAACTCTTTGATGTAAACCTTCGACGTCATTGTGTGAGATGTGATGAAAACCTTGGTTTTAAGGCCACTGCAGATTCCTTGCCAAATCATTAGATTTCGAGCAAACTTATCAGCAAAAACTAATTCCTACCTGGAAGGGACATCCCCAGGACCATCCATTAAAATACAGCCATAAAATTTCTTCAAAACTCGTTCGTATAGTTATCATCGCTTTTTGGCCACTAAATTTTGTTTCAGGGACCGATTCGGCACAAAAAGACTTCTCTCGAAAGGATGTTACGCACGGTGGAAAAGTTGGAATCGTATTTCTTTGAGAATTCTCGTATGGAGACACCTGGGTTGTCTTTCACGAACCTAAACACCTCTCTTCTCCTCTTTTTATGATAGCAAAAGATTTTTTCATCTTTTTATGTAGATCCTCCGGTCGGTGGGTCACAAGAACACACATGAACAACTGAGTGCACGAGATTGGCTGCGTTCTCTTCATATCCTTCTCCGCAATTTGTCCACCATAGACGAATTTAACAGCTATCGGTTGGTGTAGGGGTCCTTCTCGACTCTTCTGTACCAAACTTAGATGTTGATCCTTCATTCCGATTAGAATCCTCGGTCGAACGTTTTGGTAGGAACCAATTGGCAAGCCCCTGAGATATGGATACTGTTCAGCTAGTTCTTCGAAGTTGAGAGTTTGCGATGGAAGGCGACATTCTGCTACTGTGCGCACAATCTGCATGACATACTTTTTATATTCGTTGTACTTCGTAGCTAACTCAAGCTTGACGCTCTTCGAACCTTCTTCTCTACGTTTTGCTCCTCCCGTCCAATGTAGGCACAATGGCTTAGGTTGTCCTTCAAGCTGCTGTTCATCCGCAAGCTGTTTGTCGAGTAGGGTGAGTTCCAACCCGCCATCTAAGAAGGCGAATGTTTAGATTGACACGTTCATTCCATGCAACACGATTTGTAAATACCGGAATAGGACCTGACTGGAGGTTACCTGATGTGTATCGCACCCGTGTTTGGATGAACTTGTTGCTTGATGTTGTCCGACACTGTTGCGCTGATTCGGCAAAGATTTTTCTTTATCGTTAGGAGAAGTATTCGATGGCCGCGATGAAGTCTTTTCATCATTGTGCAGTAGTTCAGGAACTGTCGATCATTGCACCGAAAGTTTTCGGAAAAGTAAACAATTGATTTATCAATGACACCCGAAAAACTAACTAAAGGCTGACTAAAACTATATTGGTACGCCCCTCGCGCGCTTTGACCCTTTGAAAATCTTTGACAGAGGTTTGTTTACACTTCTATAGAGTACAACTAGTAATCCTCAGAGTACAGAGATAAGCGGAAATTAAATACTACGGTTTGGCAACGGTGTTCGATTTGTTCACAAAGGCTGGCAACACTTCCGCAGAGTAAAATGTTATAGCTTTGTGCGTGACTCCGTCGTTGTCAGCTCCCATGGTTGTTTACATTTATAACGTACAAGATATTTATTATGAGCATTTATAAAATTATCAACTTGAAGTGTAATGCAAAGTTTTGGACTAACCGGGGAGGTGTTGAATCATCGAATCATCGCATATATCTATACTCTGAGGATTACTAGGTGATTCCTTATGTTGACTTCAGACCTGGCAATTCCATTATTAAACAGCTATGAGGGAATCTCTAACCAAACAAACAGGCAGAATAAGACACTGGAGCAAAATTCCTTTTAAATCTCTGACGTTGGGCACTGTCAGAGCAGAAACATAGCTATAATCTTCGGCATAGTCCCATCACGGCACCAGTGAAGAGAATTGACTAAAGTAAAAAATGGCCTACTGTACAAATTCCGCTAAATTTTCATCACAAGAATCATTATCGAACACAGAGAATAATAAAATGTTGCATTATTTTATTAACACTTATTATTCTGCAGAATGTTTAGTTTTTGATTTCAAGCTGAACAATGCATTAGGTCCTAAGTAACATTGAGAGATTCTATTCGTCGACTTTCTCTTTCGTTAATAGTTTGTCTTTTAAACGATTTGCTGATGTTTTTGACGTATTGGATCCTTAATTACACTTTATATTACCGTACTGTTGAAAATACTTGAACATGGTTTTCCATAGCCGTGGGAACGCAAAGAGGAAGTCGACGAAGAGAGTCTCTCAATGTTACTTAGGATGTAATTCATTGTTCAGCTTGATTTATGAAGTGTAATAAATATAAACCATTTATTTTAACTCCATTGCAATACTTAGCAATTTAAATATTTCAGCAAACAGTAAACGTGCTCGTTTGAACGGTTCTCGCTGCTCGATTGGCACAAGATGACCGTTTCCGCATATCTCTGTACTGTGAGGACAACTGGTGCAAGTCCGGTTGCTGAAGATGCCGAAAACAAAAGTTTGTCCAGTGCTCAAAACCTACAAGGAAATGCTGAGTATGGAAAGCAATCAGCGAACCTACGAAAAAACTGCAACCAGGGATCATCAGCAACGCAGCAAGGTGTTGAGGAGCCTTAAAGCCAACCCAGGTCTTTTGAATCGAGATGTGGCCAGAAGGCACAACGTCAGCTTTCAAACGGTGAGGAACATCCTTGCCTAGATACAAGTCGTACAAAGCCACTAAACACCCGAACCGGCTCATGAAATAGAATTCCGTGGCCTAAAGGCTTGCAAGGCTCTTGAACGACCGTGTTTTGACGAAACTTAAGGGCTAAACTTTGATCGATGCGAAACATACATCAAATTCGATTTTATGCAGCTTTCGGGTCAAAAGTCTTCCTTCGCGACTGGAAGATTCAAGTTAGTGTTTGCGTCCTTCCTTCACTGCCGCTTGACCTCACCTGCATTCAACACTCGCTCTCACTTTTGCTTTACATCACAAAACTGCCCCATCCCCAGCAGCAGGGATGCCAGATATATTTTTTTCAAATGTCTGTGATAAAAGTTTGAAATGTCTGGGCATGTCTATGAAAATCTGTAAATTTTTTTTTAGAAAATTTGACTTATTTCAACGAAAAGACGTAATAAGAGAGCGAGTTTTTCTCATTTTCGCTATTTGTGTGATTATGTAAACATATCTGCATCCTTTTCTTGGTTTGTATGCAACCTTTCACTATGGTTTCTTATTTTTAAAGTGACACTGAAGCTTGACAAATTCGCATAGATGACAAAATTTTCCTATAGTTTTTCCCCCTGTAACGTTCTTTTCCCGTTTTGTATTTTAAAATCACAATTTAGTTTTCATTTGATAAATTCAACAGACTCTTATTTTGATTCAACAATAACCATTGAATTACAATGAATAACTGAGTCAATCTTCCGTTACATAAATTATAAAGTTGAATTCAAAAATTGTCTTTTTATTAGTAAAAAAACGGATTTTTTTTGTAGATTAAGTCGAAGGGCTGCCAATTTCGATTTATACATTTGTATTTTATTTGTATTGGAGCCCCCCCTCTGGGAAAGGAGAGGTCTCTTACTATCATAAGAACCTTCCCCGCCCAAAAAACTCTTCCATAAATTTTCACGCTGATCGGTTGAGTAGTATTCGGGTTTATTTTTATATATATAGATTCGGTTCGTTTTATATGGATGTATAGATTCTCTGAGCTTTGGAAGCATTCTCGAAGACTTTGTGGATATATATTGATATACTTCTTGAATTTTGTTTATGCTTCTCAGCTTAACTTCAGGGCAATTTTTATACTGATCAAGTCTTCCAAACAAGGTGAGATGGTAAGTAACGAATTGTAATTCCTGCATGACTGTGTGTCCTCGTCGTATGATGTGAACGGTTGGGCATGGGATGGTGTGTACCATATTTTAATATGTTGTCATCATATCTCATGATTATCAATATCATTATAGTCATATGAATGATTTTTGTATAGACTGCTTTTTCGATTAGACAGTGATCATCTCTTAAATTTCAAGGAAACTCTCTCCTGACCTTCTGCAAGGCTCTTTGGTAAAATGCTGGAATGTTTCTTCCTGAATTTCCTCATGAACTGCTTGGCAGTCATACCTTATTTTCTTCAAAAGGCCTAGCTAAGAACCCAACCTTACCTTCCAGAAACATTTGGTAAGTTTTTTCCTGAACATAGTTGCTTTCTAAACTTCTGATTAGTCCCATTCTGAACTACGAGGAACGTTTCTACAAACCTTTGAGAAAGTACTCTCCAGAATTTCTTGGAAAAACTTCTTAAGTTGTTAGAATTTTCTTTCTGAACTTTTGAGAAGTTCTTTACTAAACTGCCGAAATAATCTCTTCTGAACTTTAGGAAAGTAATCTCCTGAATTTCGGTGAAGTTTGTTTCTGAATTCCTGAAAAATTCCTGCTTGAACTACTTGAAAGTTCCTCCTATACTTCTGAAAAGTTTCCCCCTGATTTTATCAAAAGTATCTACCATAGCTTCTGGGATCTCGTGAACTTCTAGAAGTTCTCATTCTGAAATGCTGGAATGTTCGATTTGGAACTACAAGGAAACTCTCTAGCACTTTTGAGTAGTTCCAACTAAACTTTTGGTCTCTTCGCAACTTCTGAGAAGTCCTCTTGTGAACTTCTGAGGAGATCTTTACTGATTTTTTTTGAAAAATTCCTACTTGGCCCTACAGGTAGTGCTCTCTCTGGTAGGTTTCTCTCTAGGAAGTTTTTTCCTGAGCTGATTCTTTCTAAACTTCTGATTGCTTCCATCCGGAACTGCGAAGAAAATTTTATTGAAACTTTGGGAAAAGCCATCTCCAAAATGTTTAGGAAAATTCCCTAAAATTTGCTAGTTTCTTCCTTAAGTCCCCTTCTGAACTTTGGGGAAGTTTTCTACAGAACTTTGGAGAAGTTCGTTCTGGAACTATTGAGAAGTTCGTGCTCAAATTAGAAGGAAGTACTGCCAATGCTTCTGGAAAGTTTCATTCTTTTCTCTCTTAAGAATTTTGAGAAATCCTTATTCTGAAATTTTAATGTGTATGTTCTCCTCCGAGCTTTGGAAAAGCTGCTTAGCACTTCTGGAAAGCTCCAACTAACCTTTCGAGAAGTTTCTTCTGGAACTTCTGAGAAGTTATTTCCTGAACTTGAGAGAAGTCCTTTCCTCAACTTCTATGACGCATCGTCCTGAGGATTTTTTCCTGATTTTTTGAGAAATTATAGGTTGTGCCGCTCCTGGTAAGCTCCCGTCTGAAATTTGGGGACGTGTTTTTTTTTCTGAACTTCTGGTAAGCTCAATCCTAAATTTCTGGGAAGAACTCCAAAACCTCTGATAAATTCTAAACTTCAGAGAAGTCCTCTCCCACACACTTGTTTCTGAAGCTCTGATGAGTCTCTCCTGATTATTGGAGCAATTCTGTTTTAAAATTCTGGTATGCATGATCTTGAATTTCGGTAATGAACTTTTTAAGATTCATCTTGCATGAACTGCTTGCAACCAATACTTCTGAGAAGTTTCTACCTGACCATAGGAGAAGTTTTTTTTTCGAGGAAGTCTCTGAATTTCTCAAATATGATTTGTATTGTTGTGAACCTTGATTTTTGTTGTGACATAATGGAAATGGATCAATATTACCAACGTTTTGACAGTGATTTTTCGCATGGATTTGAACACGCGTGGGAATGAACACTACCATAACTAGGGACTCCATGTTACCATTGGAAAGGACCTATACGATACTTATCTCCGGGCCCATTGCGTCTCCGAGTGGAACACCGCTTTTGTTTCGTCAAGGAATTCTACTTTAAATGATACCTACGATATTTTAAAATAATTCCACAATGCTTCTTACCGTATTTACTTTACTGTTCAGATCCTCGTACGTTTTAAATCCGAACTTCAGGTATTCTTTATTTGAAACTAGCTGAACCCGGTGCGAGCCTTGCAACGCATGCGAATAAATGAATGAAAAATTAATAGAATATGCGCGTTTATGGTTTTTGTTCTGAATGAATCTGGTTAAAATATTTTTGTTTGTTTGTGTGTTATTTATGCAAAAAAAAAAAGGTTTTTGTTATTAATTTAACCCTTGGACCGCAAGTTTTTATCGGTTTTGCTTTCTGCGTAGAAGCATTTCAAAGACAAACGAAGCCGTATCCAATCAGTTTGTACGTAATTTTCTCTTGCAATTCTTGACTAAAAAGGGGTTCAAACTTCTATCAGAATATACTTCTTACCCGAGAAATACACATTTTGTTTTTTAGTTGCCTGGATAATACTCATGTTTGGTTCAAATGTCTATTTCATTGGTTTTAGAGCCCTCCTGCACCCTCTCCAGGGGACGGCGTCTTGAACCACCTATGAAAAAAATCCTGCCCAAAAATCCCCACATGCCAAAGTTTGTTCCATTTAAAGAACTCCAATTCCAAGATCTCGAGCTTTGCAGAAATTTGTGTTTCATTTGTATGGAATTCCTCCCCTTCCAGGCGGGGAAGGAGCTTCGACCCATCATAAGAACCTTCTCTGGCGTCAACAACCCCTGCATGTAAGTTTTCATAATAATAGGTATGATTCTCATGTTTGGTTGACATTTGTGTCTAATTTTCATCCCTTCCAAAGAGGGGAGGAATCTCAAACCTCCATAGAAACATTTCTTAATTCCGAAAACCACCACATCCAAAATTTGGTTCCATTTGTTTGATTAGTTCTCGAGCTATGCAGGAATTTGTTTTTCATTTGCATGGGATCCCACCCTTTCTAGAAGCGGGAGGGCTCTCGAACTATCATAACATGCTTTCCCGGACCCAAAAACCACTGAATACAAATTTGCAAAGCAGTAGGTATAGTTCTCATGTTTGGTTGAAATTTGGGTTTCATTTTGTATGAAAGCCCCCCTTTTAGAGGAGGAAGGGCTTTGAACCACCATAAAAACATTGTATGCCTTAAAAAACTCGTCCATTCCAAATTTGGTTCCATTTGCTTGATTATTTCTCGAGTTATGCAGAAATTTGGGTTCCCTCCCCCCTTCCTCGTCATAAGACGGAGGAGTCTCAAATCACCATAGAAACATTTCCCTCCTTCAAAAACTTCCACATGCGAGATTTGGTTCCATTTCTCTTAGGGAACGTCCATTAATTACGTCACGCAAAAATCTACTTTTTACAAACCCCCCCTCCCCCCCTTGTCACGTTTTTTGTATGGACCTTCAAATTTTTTTGTATGGATCGTCACGTTTTCTCAAACCCCCCCTCCCCCCCTAACTGCGTGACATAATTAATGGACCTTCCCTTATTAGTTCTTGAGTTATGCAAGGATTTGCGTTTCATTTGAATAGGTTCCCCCCTTTCAGAGAGGGGAGGGGTCTCAAATCAACATAGAACAATTTTTTGTCTTCAAAAACCACCACATACTAAATTTGGTTCCATTTGCTTGATTAGTTCTCGAGTCATGCAGAATAGTGTATTTTATTTGTATCGGAAAAGCCCCCCCCTCTTTAGGATGGGAAGGGGTCTCAAACGAAACATAGAAACATTTTTCGTCTTAAAAAACCACCACATGCTAAATTTCGTTCCGTTTGCTTGATTAGTTCCCGAGTTATGCAGAATATTGTGTTTTATTTGTATGGGAGTCCCCCCTTTTATGTCGGGGAGGGTTCTCAAGCTACCATAATAACCTTTGGTTTCTTTAAAAACTCACACATGCTAAATTTGGTTTCTTTTGCTTGATTAGTTCTCGAGTTGTGTAGAAATTTGTGTTTCATTTGTATGGGAGCCCCCTTTCCAGTAAAGGGAGGGGTCTCAAACCATCATAAGATTATTCTCTGGCCCCAAAAATCTCTGAACACAAAATTTCACGCCGATCGGTCCATCCGCTTGCGAGTTAAATCGTGACAAAGGAAATCCCAACTCATTTTTAATTAAATAGATTTCAAAGAGATAGAAAAATTGTAAAAGTTCAAAATGGCGGCTACAAAATGGCGATTTCCGTAAGCCTCTGCGTGCAAAATATGGAACGACAGCTTCAAGCCTGCAGCGTTTTGTAGTGAACAAAAATCAAATATAGTTATCATTTCTGAAAGATAAAGAAATTTTCTACTGTTTGAACTAAATTTCAGACAATTTAAACTCAAACTCATTGCAAAGTGATTATTTGAACTGTAAAGTTTAATTTTGCGCTTTTTTTTTCATTTCAACCATGTTAAAAAATTATAAATAATTAATTAGTAATGCCAATTTTCAGTTCAAGCGGTACAAAAACATATAAACTTTCTAACAGTTATTTGATGGAGGGAATCGGATTAATAGTTCAAGCCCGGGGCTTGAAGTTAAATTGAAAAATATGGTTTTGAGAAATTGCCAGCCATTTTGAATTTTTAAAAAATCTTGAAATCTTGAAATCTTGAATAATAATCAAATTTAATCGTTAAAACCGAAAGTTCGTACGCCTTTTCATTCTCTCACAAAAAAAAATACACACTTTGCCTTATTTTTGCTCAAATCCAGGGGAGGGTCCCCTGAAATGATACCTACGATATTTTAAAATAATTCCACAAAGCTTTTTACCGTATCTACTTTACAGTTCAGATCCTCGTACGTTTTTAATCTGAACTTCAGGTATTCTTTATTTGAAATTATACAAAGGTATTCTTCATTTGAAATTTAAAAAATATTTCAAATGTATGTAAAAGTCTGCAACATAAATAAAACGTCTGCTAAATGTCGGCATCGTTAAAAAAAAGTCTTCATTAAAAATGAAAAGTCTGCAAATATATAGACATGACTGTGAATATGGCATCCCTGCCCAGCAGCCGGCGACTTTTTGACAGCTTACACGTTTAGATAAAATTACGGAAAAGTCGGTAAAAAATACCGAAAACCGCATAAAAATGCACATACTCATATTATCGGTAAACATCGATTACCGAAATTTCGGTATTGTTGGCAAGCAGGAAAAGACGTTAAAAATTACTTACTTTTTACCGAAATTTCTTGCAACCCAATGAAAGCACTTTCAACTAAATTTAAGTAAAATATAACGATAAAATTTGCAAATCCATTGTACTAAAACAATAGGTAAAATGAAAAGTTTTCTTTCGGTATATATTACCGATACTCAAGATACTACCAAAACTTCATTTTCGATCAAATGAAAACCTTATTTTCGGTAAACTGAGCTTAGCGTGTAAGGAACAGGAACAGGGTGCCTCTCGGCCTCAAGGTTGTCGATGTTCGGAAGGTGCGTTACATCCCGCTGGGTTGTGACACTGGGCAATTTCAAAGCAGCAGGACATCCAGCAAATGCGGGCAAAATGGAAGAAGTGGCGCTGATTCCGTGTCCAAAGCAACCATTAATGGACTTTTTAAATTTATTGCAACACGAATTACAGGTCTTTTTGTGCGTACCAATTTACTTCCAATCAGC
>JASCZW010012789.1:0-27440 GCA_034211315.2 Aedes japonicus
CGATTTTGGGTAAACTGGCCTAAATACGTATTTTTTCACGGTACCACGACTTCGAGACCGGCACCTATGTCGTCTTCCTGAGTACTGTCGGGTGATACTTCAAGAAATGGCGATGTTTCTACAGCTTGGGCTGCCTACGTTCCACCAAAACCCTGAGAGGCCTTCAGTATGTTCCATTATCCATCGACCGGCTGTGTTGGCCGGGTTGGAGTGAGCTCAGATGCCCATACCTGCAGCCGCCTTGGCAACGCATGGCCTCCTGCCTGCATAGATAACCATGGGATCACAATGGCGCCTTCTTCACGTGTGTTTGGATGGCAGCTAAAGGGAGACCGAACATCATGCCGCTAGCTCACATGCAACAAAACAGCAAGGGCAGGAGATCCCGTGTCGCTAAAAGACGTCTAGTAAGATCCCCTCCTAGCAGGAAGGTGGGATCTGACATGTGCGGAAGCGTGATATGCCTCGGGAAGTAGGGGTCCCCGGGGAACCAGAGAGGTCATGAATAAGCCTGGTCTCATCTGGGCCATGGAGAGGAAGGTATATATGCTTCAAGAATTGACTAGTAGTTTCAGAACAGTTGATTCTGTAACAATCAACAGATGAGCTTGACTGAAGCTTCGAAGGTCCGTTCTGACTGCATGCCACAAGAGGGACGAACTGGAAGCCAAGCTTCTAGCCTACCAAAGTGCCAGTGAAATGGCAAGGCTAGTGGCAGCAGAAAAGACCAAGGAGGCCGCCTGCAAACTGTAACCGTTTTGTTACAAAGGATGAAAATGTTTTATTTTAACGACGGTGAAACTCACTGGGCAGACATCATGGCCAAGCTTAACGGTCGAGGGCTGGAAAAAGAGCGCAAAGCCATGAAACATTGTAACTCATGAAGTCATGGGTTATGAGCTGAAGTGTTCTTGGATGCTTGATGAACAGGGATGAGACAAATAGTTACAGGCGAGCCTGTAGACCAGAAGTGTTCAGTTTTACGGAGTTATACGTTTGAAGTTACATCGATTTAGGACCTTTTCTGTCCGTTTGGTTTAAACCCCTTTTGGTAGGCGAGTCAAGGGCCGCCAGCATGCATCGCTACAGTGGAGGAGGCTTTCCTGGTCACCAACAGCCATCGCGCTGTAATCTACGCTACACCAGCCGGTACCGCCACCATCTTGTCAGGGTTGGCCTTTGTTCGACCGCCATCACTGGGACCTTTCTGGCATCTCATCACGAGCTCTCGCGAGACTTAATTCACCATAGTCACTGTAGTCACAGTAGTCATCGTTGTCTTCGTGATTTTTTAACGTACGTCATATACACCACACGTACCACCGCAAATGAAATACAGTGTTTGAGTTTATTCGTTCTGTGTAATTAATTTATTTATTTGAAAGCTTGAGTGCCCATTTGTCCACGAAGCCCTTCCAGTTTGCCCAGTAGTGCGCCGACCCTATGACCCAGTTCCCAGAGTCTCGTGCTGCTGAGTTGTTGTCGGCTGAAACATCAGTATCAAAACACACGCAGACGGGTTCGACGATACCCGATCTACCGTGGGGGAAGCGGCATCCGAACGGGCGAGGCATTCGCCCGGGGAAACTGCACCGGTGCCCTCAGAAAGTGGTTGGTGTCAGGCGGCCTCACGGACATAAAGACATGAACCGAACGTGGTGCCCCACGGGGCGCATCAGAAGCGCCAGAACTGCTTCGTCGGGGCGGGGGATGCTCTGGTGCTGAGGGCGGCACCAACGCGCCAGCCGGCCAGGCAGCTAGCGAACAGAAACGGCAAGACCATGCGCTGATCAGACCAGCTGGCACTACTTACATGCATGCGATGCCTTCTGAGATAGGAGACCGCCAGTGCATATGGTGAACAGAGTCGACCGGCGACCGTGCGTGCAGGAGGGATGTAGAGAGCGCGTGGTTGGACTGTCGAAAGAACGGTGACGTCGAGTGGCGTATGGTCGCCGCCAAAACGGCGCTAAGGGAGATAAAAGCCCGGCAGACCAGCCTCGCTTGAGGGCCCGTGTTCATGGTCCACCATGCCAGCGAAGCGATTGGTGTCAGAGCAGCCTCTCGCGGGCCTCAAAGACATACGCAAGCGGTGAGCGCCTCACGGGGGCCGAGCACAATCAGAAGCGCGAGCAACTGATTCATCGGTGGGCGAAGTCTCGAGGCGCAAAGGGTGGCAGAGAAAATCCTCGCGAGCAAAGGTTCGCGCAGATATAAACCAGGAAAAAGCGAATCGAAGCCTGGCACGAAAACGGAACCACGGTGAGGTCCGTATCGTGAAGATCGAAGAGTCTAAGTACTCAGAGCTCAAAGCGATGCACGGCAATGCTTTTGCTCGTGGATCTGGGACCCAATATCGCCATAATATCCAACCCATACCGAGGGCCGGCCAGTAACGGAAACTGGGTTGCGGATAGGTCCAATATGATGGCATTATGAACTACGAGCAAGTTCCCGGTTCAGGAACCCAAGTAGCACACTACGGTCATAATTAGTTGTAGAAACTTGATTATGACTTAGCATGTCATATTTATGTTATCTCAACCAAATGGCAGCAAGCGTGCACTAGGGAAGTTGCATCTACCTCAAACGAGTGTTGTTCTGCAGCTTGTTATGAATCGCCCAGATGTTCAATTGACCAGTTTTCTAAATGTTTGATCGGGTGATAACTGACCCAAAATCCGCTGGTCGCCTCACCAGCCCAAAAGGTCGAATCTCGCCGGAGGCCCTGAACAGGTCGGAACGCTGGTACCGGGCATCGCAGGTCACCAAGAGTGCCTACCATAGAAACGTGAGCGGATCACTGACGATGTTTTTGCAGCCCTGCGGTTGTCCGAACAACTCATGGAGGGTGGGAGTGGTTATTGCACCTGCGTTAAAGCAACCACTTGGCGGTTCGCTATAGCATCGTCCACAATACTAGGCGTCGGGCAGAAGGAAGAGCACTCACTCCATTTTCCCGCCGATCGAGGACATCATACTACGGTGTAGAAGTATTTAGAGAGGCACTTGAGCGGGAACAGAATATTGGCAAAGCCAGGACCCAGGCGGCGATCAACATGTAGCACTACTTACTTGCGTGTGCGATGCAACTAGGGATGAGAAACCGACAGTGTATTGGTGGACAGAGTCAATTTCCGATCCCCGTAGAAATTCCCTCCCGTGCTAAGAAGTGACGATGCACACGTGCGGTCGGGACTCCGGAAGGACTGGAGCGTCTTGAGCGGCGCGCAGTCGTCGGCCTGCTGCCACGCTAAAGAGGGAAATAAAGGCCGGTGAGACGAGATCAGCTGTAGCCTGGGCCTGTGCTCGAGGGCCAATGCGAATGGTGGTACGGTCATGCAAACCAGTGCGTCAATGAACAACCGCGCCGATCAGCATCAGAGCTACTGAAGGTGGTTAGTGGAGGACGACACGAAGTCACCGGTCATAACGCTGTCATGGCGGTGGAAGGATGATTGACAGTACCGAAAATACGAAATCACGTGGACGATGATTACGGCACCGTGGAGGAAAGGGGCGAGGCGACGGTTTCACAATGATGAACTCATTGTGATAGGAAAGTCGTACCGAGCTTGGCCATAAAAAGGGCTCCCGGGCAATGTTCAGGGTGGCGATGCAAATGATGTTCTGGAGCGCGCATCTTTCTGGAAGGCTAGAAACGCCAGACGCCAGTATTGCTGCCGGAAGACAGGAAGCGACAGGCGGTACTTGCTGGGATTCGACGGGTAAGGTGCTGGGCGAGGTTAATCAATTAGCACCATGAGCATCATACCAGAAACTAGAAGAGAGTTTTAGTATGTTTAACTCATGAAGGAGAGATTAAGGGTGGGCGATGACTTCTCACGCAGGCTCGTTTTTGAAAATCTTCAGTCACCACCCCTGCCCCTCGTGGGCACTGCTTCTTGGTACAAATTTTTCGAATTTTGTAGGTCGGAGCTTCCGACTTCGGTCAAACCCCGCTTCCTCTGCGGCAGTGGCCGAGTCTACGCGCGTGGTTTTATCGGATAGACGCCAAACAGCTGTGAGTATTAACTGCGAAATTCAACGGCCGTGCGGCATCTCCAGCTTCAATGTTCCCAATATTCATGGAGATTTATTTCTATTATTGCATGAGGTGAATAGTCTTTTTTTGACGTAAGGACTACGTCTTTTTGTTTTCTCTATACTGGGGTACAATTTTGAAAAATCGCATTGCGTCACGTCGCTGCAAAGTAGCTCGTATTTGGGCGTTAATATCTCTGGTCATTTCTCAAAAAGATCCGATCCAATCGATCGGAAATATTTCTACGCATACAGTTCAATAGAGTAATACATGCATGATTTCCGGGTCACAACACAGATTGAATAATCCACACAGTGTACTTTTTTCAAAAGGACGTAAGATCACAAAAATGCTAAACACAACGCGTTGTTCATGGCAGGTTATTAAAAAATCATCTGTATACTGCTTCACATTTGATGAACTTTCTGATGGATTATTTCTGAAAGACTTTTACTAATTTTTTAAGTGTACAATCGCTTTTGCACCTTTTGGAAATACGTACATACGCACGCTTGTGCAATGGTCCAGAAAAGTAACTTGCGGATCATTTTTATATCATTTGAGATGCCTGCTCAGTAAAAGGCCGTAAGTAAAAGGCTTTATAACACAAGGAATTGAAAATTTAGATTTTGCATTTAGGTGAAAATTGATCATTTTTAGCAACGATATGTCTGCACCGTTTTGTTGCGAGAAAACACATTACCGTCGCATTTTGATAATTTCTGACTTATCTTTGTGAAATACGACAACTTACGGCGTAACATTTCGACTTCTATCAACATTGTCATTCGAAGAATGACGTATCGATTCCTGACGTGGAGCAACAACGCCATCTATCATACTGACTTATCAAAATGACGTATTATCTTTTATTCTATTGCAGACCGTTGTAAGAAGCATTTTTCTATATGAAACGTGAATTTCTCACCCTGAGTGGCAATTTTTAAAAGCAGTGATGTAACATATATTCTTACCAATGTATAAATCAGTAGAATTTCAATTGGAGATTACCATGTCTGGTTTTCAAATAGGGAATAAGAAAATAAACTCAAAAAAATTCAATGCAGATTTTCTCATTTTCGATCCAAATGTTGCTTTCACGTCCATTTTGAAAAAGTACCCGAGTAATCTACAAAATGTTAAGCCTTATCTAAAAAAGTGTTTTTCCTTCATTCAGGCTTGCCGGGTCATATATGACCCTGGAAAAGGCTAATGGCTGTATAATATCACGACTGAATAAAAAGGGTTCGAGTGTCTTCTCGGCAAACTCTGTTTTAGTATCTCTTTTGACTCTCTAAAATCATGCACGTTGCGTTTACGCCCAACTTGACGACCTAAGAGCATTCTGGGCCATGCAGTTCAGCAGGAAAAAGACAAATGCCTTATTAATGTGTAACAGCGTTGTCTTCCCGAATATGTTGTACGTATGCCTTTCACGTTATTGGTAGCCGTGTATAAGCGTAAACACAAAATGTACTTGAGTACGCGTTATCCAAAAACATACTGGAGTTTAGAACTTCAGATCTGTCGAGTTGTACTCAGTAGCTTTTCTGGGCTATATAAAGTTAAGAATATGTATTCGATCACCCATTTAAGGAACCTCTTGGAATGTCAACGAGTCATTATTCGAGAACTTTCGGCGATGTTCTATGAGCTCGTCGAAACTGTTCTTGAGTTCAGAACATACGTATTAAGTATAGCTTACCGGGCTTAACGAAAATTACGCAACGTAATCAGCCATACTTCATGTGAATATTTTCGAAAGTAAAAGAAATTAGGTCAAAACTGGGATGTTCCAGGTCATCCAAACCATGCGTGAGTTCAGAACATAAGATCTGAGGCAATGCGACGGTAGGTTTTCGGAGGTGCTAAGGGACAATATCTGTGCCTGACAGTATTCGTTGTTCATTGTCGGGAAAGTCGACAGACCAGATGCGACAATCCTGCGAGGTATTCTAGGTAACCAAACTGTCCTGAAGATTGAGAAACTTAAATCTACACACCAGATTTTTTTACAGAAATTCGTAGAAGAACTACATGAATTCTCTACGGCTGAACGCTCCGGCAGTCCGATTACAACGGAATCCGGTAATTTTTTTACAGAAAACTGGTAAGAAAATTTTGCCGAACTATCGCCAAATCGGACTACCGAACGTTCAGCTGTTTGAGAATTCGGTAAAACTTTTACAGATTTCTCTTGGTAAAAAAAATCTAAGTAGCCTGTACGGTAGTACCAGTAGCTTATTGGAGCTACACAAGGCCGCGTCACGTTTTCGCTATCACGTGCACCGAATATTTTCAAACGTTAAAATACACAAGAAGATAATCTTGCGATGGTTGTTTTTTAACGGATACAAAATCTAATTACAGACTCCTGAAGAACTCAGAGTGTGGGGATAAGGATGCCAATTCCTCGATCTATTAATAACCTACCCGTGCGTCTGGCTGCACCCACCTTGAACCACCTTCCAGTATTACTTCGGTGGGGATTATCTGAGTCATCCAAACTGTCCTCGGCGTTCAGAACTTAAGATTCTACAGTTGTAACTGTACTTTTTGGCAATACAAAGTTGCACTATTGAATAGCTTATGCATATTCAATGTGATATTAATTAAGGTCAACAAACATTATAAGCAATATGACATGCTCTGAAGCCATCCAAACTATCCTTGAGATCAGAACCCAGCAACCATAAGAGAAATGACTAGGCGTAGTAACGATAACTATGAAAGGTTGATGCTGGCGCATTAAAACATACCCAGACAACTACAAATCATATAACAGTGTTAGTAATAATATCGTCATATTACTATATTTTTTAAGTCAACATCGCAATAGAACTGTGGCCTTTATCGTGTTTGTGTTTGAGTTAAATCGTAAAAGTACAAAATTTTCGACTTGCCACGATGTGTCATTTATTCATCATACTGCGTTACAATAAAATAGGATAAAGCATCGCTGAAGCTTTAAATCGAATTGCGTTAGTTACAGGTCAATCGCATACGATATCAAAATCAACTCGTTTAAGAAAACAATGGGTTCGCACGTATATGGCCTCCACTTTTGCACGTATAAAGCCTACATTTTTGGCATTCATACGATTTGCTTGCTGCATATATACACATATCATAAAAACAACTTTCAATATACGTGTATTTGGGTGGTCCAGGCATTGAGTGAATCTTCTGAAATGTCACCAGTCATTATAAGATTATCTTGGGATGCTCAAATTCATAAAAACTGACCTATACAAAGCTACGATAAATATTCAAACATGTTCATTGAATATTCGAAACATCCACAGAAATCATAGGATAACCTTGTTAGTATCAGGTCATTCAAATTGTCCTTCAAAACGAATGGTCTACAATTGTAACAGTAGCTTTGTGAGCTAAGGAGTGTATCGAATATAAGCTATCCACATACATATGCGTTGTACGCATGTATTTGTGATGTTTTTTTATGCTCTGAACACTGCATGCTGTGCGTTTGACTGTCAGCTTTCTTTTGTTTACTTGTTTGTGCGGTTCAAATTCTGCGTTTTCAAAATGTCGCGTATTGAAAAGGAAGTGAAAATTAAGGTTATGGACAGATGGTTAAGTGAGAAGGGTATTACTATGCGAAAATTGGCGAAGCGGTTTGGAACTCATCATGCGAGTGTTAAAACCATCATTAATAAGTTTGAGGAACACTATTCTTTGGATGAGCTACCAGGAAGAGGCAGAAAACCCGGTTCTTCCAACCCGAAACTGGAGCAGAAAGTGGTATCTCTAATCATGAAGAACAATTCAATGTCAATACGTGATTTGGCCAAAAAGCAGGAACGAGTGTCGGAATGATCCAGCGTATCAAGAGGCGAAACCACCTGAAGACCTACAAGAAGCAGAAAATCTCGAAACAAAGTGCAGAACAGAAGAAGCGAGCAGCAACAAGGGCCCGGAAATTGTATTCGCGTCTTTTGCAGCGTCCGGATGCATGCGTTTTGATGGTCGATGAGACCTATGTAAAGGAGGACTCAAAAACCCTTCCAGGTCCACAATACTTTACTGCCGTCGTTGGGGAGGATGTGAGCGATGCGGACAGGTCGATTCAAGTGGAGAAATTCGGTCGAAAGGTACTGGTATGGCAAGCAATATGTTCCTGTGGTTTGAAGTCAACCATTTTTTACACTACCGGAACTATAAATGCGAAATCTATCGATCTGAGTGTCTCCAGAAGAGATTGTTGCCTTTATATAAGAAGCATAGTACACCTCCACTGTTTTGGCCGGATTTAGCGTCGGCTCACTATGCCAAAACCACTCTCAATTGGCTTGCGGAAAAGGGTATAGATTTCGTTGAGAAAATATCAATCCACCAAATTGCCCTCAGCTTCGACCCATCGAACGTTACTGGGCAATCGTGAAGAGGGTCTTCAAGAAGACTGGTAAGGCAGCTGGGAACATGCAGGAGTTCAAAAAAATTTTGGGCTCAAGCGTCCAAAAAATGCGATGCAACACTTGTCCGGAACTTGATGAAGAGCATTCGATCCAAAGTTCGAAAATTCGTGAAGGAATAACTTAAATTTCATCCGGTCTTCATTATGTTCAAGTTTAACCTCGTACAATAAAGGATCAATTTTTGTATGAATAAAATATCGGTTTTCAACATAATTTGAAAGAAAGTTTATGGATAGCTTCCCAAGTAGCACCACCTCATAATTGGTGCATCGACTTCGATTACGACTAACAAAGGCACTGTTTATGTTTTCTCAACAACGGCAACTTGTGTGCTATGAGTTATTTGCCTGATACACTTCTTAGTCAGCCTAACTTTCACTGGTTTAGTTTTTGATAACAAAATACACTGAAAAAAAAATCAATCGGACATGAAAAAGTTTTCGTTAGAAGAACTTTGTTTCCTTAAAATTGCCCATCTTGTAATGTATTGTATGCGTATATGACTTTGATTTTTTTTAAGTATAGGGCTCATTTTGTATTTTTTTCAATTTTTTTTTCTTAAAACCTGACTTATTTGCAGTAATCGATTCTATCACACTTTTTTGTAGGAGTAGTCCTTTATTAGTAAACACATTTGAAAAAATCGATAAAAAGTTGTAGCCCTTTTCAAAAGACAGTCTGAATTTTTTTGAAGAAAACTAAGTATGCAAAGTGGCTTATCTAGCGTCATGGTCTACATACCTCAGAAAGTTTCGTTGTAACTCTGAGAGGTGTACACTCCGAATTCGATTTGGGCCGAAAACCGTCTATAATAACATTTGGAAACAGTTATGCCTGTAAGGGTTAATTCAAAGAATATTGCATCATTCAATCTAAATGGTTTACGTTTGGTTGTGTAGTCTTACGACATCATTTCGAACAACCTATCTTGTAGTTTTTTTAGATCCAGACCGAATACCACATCATTGATTTTTCGCTGTAGAAAACATCAAAGATGAAGAGAATTAAGTATGTCCTCTTCCTAATCAATCTTCAATAATCAAGTGCACAATCGTGACACAATTTCTCAAACCCCGTGCGGAAAGCTAACAACGAAATTTCTTAATTTATTCTCCATGACCGATCGTGTGACCTTTCGTACATCATCTTTTACTAATCACCAGCCTCTCCCATCAGCACATACTTCAAACTCAAAAACAACTTGTCCGTGTTCCGTTCCATGTCCACATTCTCCAAGATTGTCCCGCATTTCCTTTCACCCATTTCGAACTAATCCTAATCTTAATGTTACTCACTTCTTGATCACTTTTCGGTGGAGCTTCCCGCATTTCTTCTGCCTCCACCCGCGGACCCGAAAACACACTCGTACAGAACACATAAAATCTCTCACCCTTCTTTTTGGAAACGATTTCGATTTCAAAAACCGCAGCACCAGATGTCGTAACAAGCAAACAACCGATCCCAATGCTAGCATGTGTGTGCTTACTAATTACAGACTTTTACGAGATGAATGGTGAAAGACGAGAGTGGCTCGGTTCTTTTCTTCTTTTCCCACTCTTTCAATTGGCGTTGTTTGTTTTATTGCCTTCGATAGTAGCGTTTTTCACTGCTGCTGTTGTTGTGTGTAATGGGGTATG
The DNA here is from genome assembly GCA_034211315.2 of Aedes japonicus. Lineage (NCBI taxonomy): Eukaryota > Metazoa > Arthropoda > Insecta > Diptera > Culicidae > Aedes > Aedes japonicus. The sequence continues at coordinate 10,122 of JASCZW010012789.1, forward strand.
ATAATTAGCATTCTATGAAGCGCGAGTTGAAAGCAGAAAGTGATTTTTTTCCCGAGTGATAAGAAAGCGTAGGTGGACGAGGGGATTGCGGTTCTGATGGGTTGTGCGGTCGAGGACGATCGTCACTTTTATCACATGGAAACTGCTTATACTTTGCATGCCTAAGCTGCCGTTCTTTGTGAGATATTCCAGATGGCATTTTTCGGTTCTGCTTTGAACGAAAACAAGTGCAATTTTGCGCTTCCGATTCATAGTGGTTTTATTTTATAGCAAACACTGCAGATTTCATCATTTCATTCAGACACGTTTGACGCAAGCTTGACTGCGCTTCAGGCTGCGATCCTTGATGAATCCGGCGTTGCACAGGCACATGTTGGTCCCGAGCAGACTCCATTTGGGCATCCATTGGGGCAGTGTGGGAGGCATCGTTGGAGAAATACGTCATGGTTTTATTTTCTTCAACAAGGGGTGAGTTGAATTCTTACTTGAACATGTTGGTGTCGTCCAGAACGTATCCCCGGTGGCAGGAGCAAGTGTTTGGGCCGGTGCAAACGCCATTCAGGCACGGTTGATCGCAAGTGGCGTCACATTTGTTGCCCGATGGCCCCATCTTGTAGCCCGGCTTGCAGGAGCACGTTTCCGGGGCGGTGCAGACACCGTTGAAGCATCCGCTGTGAATAGAGAAGTGAAGTTTTTTTCATGTAAAATATGCATTTTTGTTTTGTGATTTGTGGTGAAAATGCTTCAAAACGATAAAAAAAAACAGATTTACAAAGGTTGATCAAGATTCTTGTTCGGTATCCAATAAACTTTCAAAACTAAGCAGATTTCTCCAAAGTATCAGATTTGAAACAAATTGTCAGATTTTATGCATTGGCCATCAAAGAAACAGGGTAAAGTTCAGCTAAAGGGTGGCTTTTTCGCTACTGAAAAGTGGAAAACAAAATCGCGCCTCCCTCGCCGAAGAAGCGCAAGCTTCCATCACTTTCCGAAGACCATTCTGAAATATCGACCGAGAACAATCAGCCACCGACAGCAATGTCAACGGATGCACTCATCCTTCATGTGCCGAGACAGCTTGAGCAGCAGCAGCTTGTTACGAACGAGCTCCTTCGCAACCAGCAGCAATCCAACGTGCAACAGCGTGCGTTCATCCAACAGCAGGAGAACGCCCTCCTGAACATCAATGTCCAGGTTCCGGGGAATCCCGAGCCGATTCTAGACTCGTTGGCATCGAATGTGAAAGAGTTTCGGTTCGACACCGAGACCAGCATCACTTTCTCGTGGTGAGCGTTTCCAGCCGAAATGACCAACCGACCAACTTCGAGTGTCCTCGATTTAATTGGAAATTTGTAAACAAGTTTTACCCACGAAAGTAAGTCTTTGACACTGATGCAAAACATTTTTGAACTCAAGAGTCAGTTTTAAAAAGGGCGTAAGCATCTCGAATAGCACTTCAATTAATAATTTGTTGCTCGAAAACCTTTGGTTGTACAAAAAAAAACTGTCTATGAACAAGTTGTGGCCCTATGTGTAAGTCGAGGCGCCCACTTATGTGGCGGAAGTGTGGCATCACATACCATGTCAAAATATCGAGTCAAAGTCTTGTGGCGTGAGGCGAATGTCGACGAGATATTTTGGAAAGCTAGCAGATGTCACACCTCTGCCACATCAGTGGGCGCTTGGCCTACAGGTTGTGAAAAAAATATACACAGAATAAAACATTTGTTTTCGGAAAAAAAATCAACAACTTACATTGAAACTGAAATATCTCAAAACAAAATATTTTGATTATATTGATTTTTGATTATGAAAACTTGAAGTTATTACGCAAATTTGAGAGAACATTTCAGGATGCAAAAATGTTAGGGAAAAAAGTTTCTAGATTATCAACTTTTTGTGTATTTCTCAAAATTTTAATCCTTTTTGCAAGAATAAGTATTCTGATGATACTATATGATTTTTGAAATATTTTAAAATTGTTCAGTTGAACATAATGATCTTTGTAAGAGCATTCGTACTCGAGATATTTTAGATTTAATTTTATCATATTCGAATAATATTCAAAAACCCGACCTTTTCATAAATTATTCACGTTTTTCCAGTTACCACAGAACGGTTTTCGAAATGTTTTTTATGTTTCCTTCAACTCTCTCTTTGACAACAAGACAATTGGATGAACGGTTCAAAAGATATGGGGTAAATTGGTTAAAACAGTGTTTTTAAATTTTTTGTTTATTATATCCGGAGCGATTTGCGAACATCCAAAATATAAACAAAATGTTTTTTCAATGCAATGCATAATTATTACATCTAAATCGTGAGTTTTGATCTTTTTGTTCTGGCTGTGCTTTTATTTTATTTTATATAGAGTAATTTCGTTATTAAAACAATTGACTCTGCGATTTACGCCGTATTGATTGTTTACAAAATGAATGGCGTAATTCAAATTAAAACATAAACATGGCGTTAAGTAAAAGGCAATACTGACATTAAATCCAAACAACGGCGAAATGTAAAAGGCGATACTGATAAAAAAATCAAAACAATGGCGAAAAGTGGAAGGCGAAACCTATGAAAATGTCAAACATAGGCGAATAGTATAGAGCGATACTTTTATTTCTAGTTTTTGTGGGGCCAACATTGAAAATGGCGGAATCAAACATCGTAGTATTGACAGGCGAATATTAAAAATGAGCAAATTTCAATGAATAACGACCGAATTTCCATCAGTATTATATATGAACAAAGCTCTCGGTCTGCATGCTAGATTGTTTTTGAATTTATTCATTAATATGTAAATTACTGCTTGACATCCACTTGCAATATTACAATCATCATTTTCCTTTTGTTTACAATCTGCATGTTCGACCTAATCGCAAACCGCCCGGATATGCCTATTTTGCTTCTTATTGTATACTTTATACATTGTGTGTAAAAAACTAAAGCTATAACGACAGTTTTGGAGAAATCTACAGGGTGGAGAGATCTGAAGTGAAAAAAGTTTTTCTAAGGTCAGCTTTTGAAGCATTTTTAAAATCTTAACTATTTGCCAAAATAAACGTGTTTCGATGTTGCAGTATATTTCCAGCAGAAAATACGTCTTTTTCCTAAATTACAATTTCAAATTACAAATTTACAAAGGCTTGCAACATGTTTCCTATTTTTTTATTGGGATGCATACCGCTTTCTTCAACTGAGTTAGTTTATTTTTCAAAAAGTTCATTAGTTTTAAAATAAATACCTGTACCGCTATTGTGTCATGTTCAAGTACTTCTGATATAACGGTAAAGCTAAGATTCCTAAGCGCTGATTCGACATAGTTATTAACAAAGGGATGAATTGTGGCTTGGTTATCATTCCAATAAGCACTTTGAACGGCATCTTGAAGAACAAATGTATAATTTTCGAAAAAATCACACACTTTGACAAATTAGCCATTGCTTAAAATTATTTTCGAATTTTTCGGTTTTGATATAATCATGGATGACCAATTTTTATAACTTTTCGGCTGGCAAAATGTGTACTAAGTTCTTGCGTTAGCACAAGCTACAAAAAATATAGTGGCAAAATATCTTTTCCTGATTTTTATGTTGTATATATGTGACAGTTATGTACCCGGCATGTTCGCGTGTGAGAACAAGCCGAACAGTAGCGCTATGCATCCTCTATAGTTTATAATCTGTTTTATTTGAACCATTCATTCAATCATCTTGCGGTAAAAAAAGTAGCGTTAAATTTATTATACATTTCGAAATACTAACTCTTGTTGCTGGAGAATCTAGAAAAAATTATGAAAAGGTTGTATTTTCGAAAATTATTCGAGTTTGATAAAATTAATTCGCAAATATCTCGAGAACGGATGCTCTGAAAAAGGTCATTATCAGTAGCTGATTTTTTTTTAAATGTGTCAAAAATCAGATTAAATAATCAAAATAGTCGAGACACTGAAGGAGTCTGGACATTGTAGACAAAATACGCGTATCTGTCAAGTTAAGCAAAGGTAGTTGGAATTAAATGGAAAATACTATTTTTTCTTCTAATTTCTAGTTAATCAAAATACGTTTGTTCATGCAATTATTAAAATTTTTGAGAAATGCACCGACAGTTGATGTTCTAGAAACTTTTTTCTCTGACATTTCTCCATCCTAAAATCTTCGTTCAAATTTGCGTAATAGCTTCAAATTTTTAAAGTCAAAAAATAAAAAAAAAAACAAAAGAATAGTTTTCTGAGATATGTATATTTTTATGTTTTTTTCGATTTTTTTTCTTCTCAGTGTATATTTTTTTCACAACCTTCACAAATAGGGTCTAAAACAGTTTTGTTTTGTACAACCAATCGTTTTTGAGCTACAAATTATGAATTGAAGTGCTATTCAAAATGCTTACGCCCGTTTTAAAACTGACTCTTGAATCACAAAAATCTATGTTAGCGCGGAAAATGCTCAGTCTCCTAAGCCAAACACGTATGTAGAGTTTCATTCAAATGAAAAAAAATATCGAAAATAATTTTCCACATTTCCAGGTCGTTTCGCCTGGAAACGCTCTGCAGCTAGCTGAGGCTGAAATTAAAAACCTAAAAGTTTAAAGATGAAGTTCTAATAAAAAAATATTTACAATTTTCTGTTGTGTTTTCATTGATTATCATTTCACTTGAAATCAATATGTTCCGTAAGTAAAACATAACGTTACTTGTAAAGACTGTATTAGATGAAATTTGGACACGCGCAATTGTTCGTAACTTTTTAGCGTGTGGGTAAAAATTATTGAAATTTTAACTAAATGTATTTCATTGTGTCTGTCATCGTGTTTGTCATGTGTTTGTCATCGATGGATCGGAAAACAGCTCGGAATCGCACATTCAACCGTATCTCATGTGATCAAAACGTTCAAGGATCGTAAGACAACCAAGCGAAAAAATGGTAGTGGCAAAAAATGTGGCACATCAAATCCGGAGAAGGCCAGGATGGTATTGAACCAATTTAAGCGTTATCCCAACATTTCGATCAGGGATGTTGCGAAAAAGGCGAAAGTTTCAGTTTGTTTTGTGCAGAAAACAATGAAACGTTCTGGATTACATGTGTACAAGGTCCAGAAAGCACCGGACCGGAGCGATAAACAGAACTCGGTGGCCAAAACTCGTGCAAGAAAACTGTACAGGGAGTGGCTCACAAAACCGTTCTGCATTGTGATGGACGATGAGACCTACAAACAAACAAATGCCAGAACAGGAACACTACGTCGCCACCTCTAAGTTGGCCGTTCCGGAGAGTGTACGGAAGAAGAAACTGTCGAAATTCACCAAAAAATTCTTGTCTGGCAAGCGATCTGCGGATGTGGCAAAATGAGTCAGCCCTTCATCACCTCTGGGACCGTCAACGGACAAATCTACAAGGACGAATGCCTCCAAAAACGACTTCTGCCCATCTTGAGATCTCACGATGGCCCGACACTGTTTTGGCCGGATTTGGCATCTTGCCACTATGCCCGACCCGTCTTAGACTGATACAAAGATAATGATGTAGTTTTTGTACCAAAAGACGTCAACCCTCCAAACACTCCGGAACTTCGCCCAATTGAAAAATTTTGGGCAATCATGAAGGCAAAGCTCGTTAAAACGCCAAAACTGATAGAAAATGAACTTGAACTAAAGAAAGTGTGGTTAAAAGTAAGTAAGCAAGTCGGTCTTATCATTGCCCAAAATTTGATGAAAGGGGTCAAGGCAAAGGTGCGGGCATTTGGGTTGGGAGAAGAGATTCAATAAACCAATGATGTTAAAACTTAACCATTTAGTAGTACTTTATTTCCAGAAACTTTGAAAAGAATCGGGCTCAAGGAAAAATTTTGGTGACCTATTTTGTGTGTCCAAATTTCATCGAATACAGTCTTTAGTACCGCATAGTGAGATAATTCTGAACTTTCAAGGCCTGCACACTAAGTTTTTTTCGCCGAGAATCCAACAGCCGATTGTTTCGGATTTCAGTTTACTGAGATCCGTCGAATAAATTACCGAGATTCAGCTAACAAATGAAAACTTTGCCGGAAATCAGCTAACAAACAAAAATTTTACAGAAATATCAGCAAAAGTAACTGCCGAGTTGATCGGCTGTTGGAAATTTTGCCGAAGTAAATTGAATGTGTGAAGGCCTTAATGAAGGATCACGAGATATTATCACAAAGGTCAATGCCCATATACATATCATTTGAGACTACTATTAAGAGAATCCGCGTATTTTGGGGGGTTTACTGTATATTTTTGTTGCTAAAATATCCTGCGTTTCAAAGGTTATGACTGTGTCTGGTGAAGTTGGATTGACACACTTTTTTCAGCAATGTTGTTTGTTGGAGTCTAAGAAACTTCAGAAACATTCTTCTGAAGCATTTACATTTAAGTTGAGGTAGTTATATACGTGGTTCTCAAAAGATATCATAATATCAATTTTTTAAGCAAATTTGTGAAGAAAAATGCAGATCACATGAGATCAAAATATGATTTTCGGTGGTTTTGGGACCCACGCTACCGGAAGCTGGCATGAATCTCTAGGTCTAAAAATCTCTGTCGACCAGTGTTATTCGTTAAACTGCATGTCTTTGAGGATCTACACCTACAAAAATACCGACAACTAGTGTTCTGGGGTGGATATACTTATTTTTACATACTGTAAGTATGATGACTTTCCACTGTATCAGGCAGATCGGATACTACATCTGCTCGCTTTACAAAAAAATCACTATAAGGTCTTTGATTTACCTTTTCTTCTGCTAGCGCGGCTGAATTACATACAGTCAGCCTTAAAATTGAGCGTACACCCATGACGTGCATACACCCAGAACTTTTCAATTATGTTGGGGGGATAATACTTTATAAAAATATTATTTGAGTTGTAGTTCGATTCTATAATTGTTCAACTCTGGAAGCATGGACTTCAATTATTGAAAACGATTGCTACAAAATTTTAATCGAATAAAGGTCCAGAAAGCATTTGTGATGTTACAAAATTGAGCGTACACACCTTTACTATTTTCAAACCAACTCGTTTTATAAACACAATATTGGCAATTGGAAGTGATTTTTTCTAGCAGTGCATACTGTCAACAATTCTGAGCTGCATTGGTAGTGATCTTAGTTATTTTCGTCAGAAGTTTATTGTGTTCGGATCAAAATGGCAACCACCAGGAAAGGAACTGATATTGCCACGCGCACTCAAGTGCTCAGTATGTGTCTTTGTGGAAAATCGTTGCGGAAAATAGCGGCTGTCATTGGAAGAACACATTCCACAGTGCAGAACATCGTAAACAAGTGGAAATTCTAACGAACTTTGAAGAACCGCACGGGCAGAGACTGCAAAAGGATCTTGACCGCTGGTGACGAAAGAGAAAAGAACTTAATACAAGTGTTCCGAAATTGGCCAACGTGATCGTTGACAATATCGGGAGATCCGTCAGTTGAGCAACCATCCGGCGTGTGGCTCAAAGATACAATCTTAGGGGAAGGGTTGCTCGGAAGAAAACTCATCTTTCAAAAGCAAATACTTAGAAGGGACTGGATTTTGCGGAGGAGCATATCGACAAGCCTTTGGAGTTTTAGAACAAGGTGTATTTTTTATAGAAGAGACGAAAATTAACATATTTGGATGCGATGGAAGACAGATGGTTTGGAGAGAACCGTTGCAGGTCAAGCATTTAAGCCTTATTGTCAAACACGGAGGAGGCAGCGTCATGCTGTTCGGTTCAATGGCGGCCAGTGTGTGGGTGCTATGGAGTTTATCGACAAAATGGGCTATTTGAACATACTGATACGAAATCTGAAACCCTCCTTGCAAAAATTGAAACTACCGCGTGATTATTACTTTCAGTAGGACAGTAATCCAGAACACACGTCGCACGTTGTACGAGACTGGTTGCTTTACAGTGTTCCTAAGCAACTGAGAACCCCTCCGCAGTCACCGGATTTGACCCCATTGAGCACTTGTGGTGTGAGCTTAAGCACCTTATGAATTATGTACTCCAATAAATCAAAAGCAAGAAACAAAATCGTTCAGAGTTTTGCTCATATCCGAACATCTAAAAACAATCAAATCCATTCCTTTACAATACTTACTCCGAGCAAACTGGTTCACATCCCATTTCCGTCATCTCGTACCCCGGCTTACACTGGCAAACACCCGGCGCAATGCACACTCCACCACCGCAACCACCCTCGCAGCTCGGAACGCACTTGCCATCCTCGTCGAGTCCGTAGCCTGCGTCACATTCACACTTTCCCACCGCGACACACCGGCCGGCGCCGCATCCTCCCGGGCAGCTCGGAACGCAGAACTTGTGCGTCTGATCCAGCTCGTATCCATCTTTGCACACACAAACCTTCAGCTCCAGGTTGCATTCGCCATTGTCACAGCCAATCGGGCACGTGGGGACACACTTTCCCTGGCGGTTGTTCACAAAGTCCGGATAGCAAGCGCAAGTGTTCGGTCCGACGCACAGTCCGTTATAGCACGGTTCCTGGCAGATTGGGTCGCACTTGCGGAAGTTGTGAACATTTCGTTCGTAGCCCTTGCAGCATACTTGGACGCGACTGAGTGAGGGATCCGACTGGGAATCGAATTGTTCAGATTAGGGTTCGAACCAACAATCAACTGGGTGTGTATCCATACTTACTCCATTTCCAGCCGGAATTTGTCCATTTTGAGGTTTCACCAGCGTTATGGTCGGCACTTCCTCGAAGCAGATGCCTTTTGGGATCACATTTTTCGTTTTGTTCATAAACCTATCCAGGGCACTTTGCGACTCGTTGGCTCGATGGAGGCTCACCATATCCATGGTTCCGACGGGGTGATCTTCCACTACGGTTTGGTTGAAGGCCACCATGTGGCCACCTTTAACGCCGCCTTTTTGCCAACTTTGGCTGAAAGCGGCTTCCCAGCAGCAAAGTGCCACCAGGAGAGACGAGACTAAGAATCTAAACATTTTCGTTCTAATATCCCAACAGAGAGCGTCCGTCTTGCACTACAGTTCGTTTCGGATTAAATACAGTTATTATCGTACTCTCAGAGGAAAGTGTTTACTTGGCCGCTATGACACAATCTACTTAGAAGACGGGAATTCAAGTGTATGTGGATACAAAAAAAAAAAAATCGGGACGCCTATCACTTCTGTTGGTGGTTTAGTATAGCAGCACAATGTGTGATATTTAATTTGATAAATGATTTACTTGACGGATGAATGGCTGCCGGCAGTCGTCGGCAGTGATGCGGCATTTGAGTGTAAGCGGTAGCCGGGGGGCAGAAATTAATGCGATTGAGCAATCTTGCTGGAAGAGTCGTCATCGGTTCTTGGAAATTTATTCTAATTGTGATGTTTATATTTATAACATGCTGATTGAATGATTCAGGTTTACAAGCGCCTGGAACAAGTGAAGCTGATTGTGTGACAATGGGGGGTAAATATGGTGTACGGGTGGCTTATATACGTTTGAATTCCAAATCCATATCCTATTACCTTTCCTATAACTTTAAAAAGTTAATTTGAATTTACTTTTTCCAATAACTAACCTCCCACTGCTACTTCACTGTTACTTTTTACTTTTTAAAAATAGAAAATGAAAATAAACCGAAGCAGTTTTTAAATTCAATTTAACTAAGAAAAGCTTATGTTTTGACTGGATGCTGAACTCGAAATTAGAAATTGTTGTGACGTTAACAACAAACTTTTTGCACAACAGTCCTCAATCGTTGGTTGTCGTTTTATAAAAAAAAAACATAATATGTATAGACGAATTTCACACCAACTCGCCTTCGTGATTGGCAGCACCCTCTCAGAATCCAATGAAACTTTGTGGGTGTGTGGACTATGTCTTTTCAAGTAACTTTTCATACTTTGTTTTTTCAAAATTTATCTAGACTACCATTAGAAAAAGACTGAAGTTTTTTGACTGTTTTTTTTAATGAACGTAATTTAAAAAGGAATAGACTTACAGAAAAGTAATGAATAGATGAAAAAAATTGTAAAAATTGTAAAATCAATTCTTACACGCTAAATAAATATATTTTAAAATTTAAAGCCAATTTGCAAAAAATACCTATTTCAGAATTGGACGATTTTTTTTATAAAGGCGATATAATTGACTAAAAGTTCACCATGCATTGCAAGATGGGCACTTTCAAGGAAAAAATATTTTTTTAACAATAAATTTTTCATGTCAACATAACTCAAAAAGGACAAGACATACAGAAAAGTAATGTATGGGTGGCTTCTAGGAAATTGTCTGAGCGTTTATTTATAAATTGTAAAAATTGTAAAATAGATTCTTACGCCCTAAAAATAAAATATTTCTAAATATAAAGGCAATTTGCAAAAAATGGCTAACTCTAGATTGGACGAATTTTTTTTTTTAAAATAGGCAATTTAATTGTCTTGAAATTTGCCATACATCGTGAGATGGGCACGTTTAAGAAAAAAAAATGTTTTTCCAACAACAAATTTTTCATGTATAATTTTTACCGTGTATCGTGCAACCTCGTCTTATAATATGTCCTTAAACCTCACAGAAGAAAAAAATTCGCCCAATTCTAGGATAGCCATATTATGCAAATTGTCTTGAAATTCTAATTTGTTTTTTAGTGTGTAAGAATCGATTTTTCAATTTTAACAATATTTTTCAAAAAAGCTAAGACAATTTTCTAAAAGTATGTATGCATACATTACTTTTTTGTAAGTCTTGTCGTTTTTGAGTTATGTTGACATTAAAAATTTGTTGTTAAATTTTTTTTCCTTAAAAGTCCCCATCTTGCAATGCATGGCGAACTTTCAAAAAATTATATTGCCTTTATTAAAAAAAACGTCAAATTCTAGGAAAGCTATTTTTTGTAAACAGACTTGAAACTTCAAAAACATTTTTTTAGTGTGTAAGAATTGATTTTACAATTTTTACAATTTTTTTCGTTTAAAATTATGCTAATTTTCTAAAAGTCACCTTTGCATCACCTTTTCCGTAAGTCTTTTTCTTTTTTAGTTATGTTGATTTAAAAAAAATCGATCAAAAAACTTAAGCCCTTTTCAAATGGTAAATTTTGAGATAAATTTTGAAAAAACAAAGTATGAAAAGTTGCTTGAAAAGACAAAATCTACCTACCCACAAAGTTTCATTGGATTCTGAGAGGGTGCTGCCAAACACTGGATGAGTTGGCGGTAAATTCGTCTATAGAAACATTTTTTCAGAAACACATGAGCATGATTGACCGCCCGAACCAACAGATGATGTTTGGGACTAGCATACATCCTCAATGTGTACTGGTGATGCCAAACTAATGCAATACCAGCGCGGCCTCGCTCAAATGCAGGTCAAGAAGGGAATGGGTAGGAATATGTTGACGTGATACTCGCTTTATTGGAAGCCGAGAACATTTCTCTACTTCCACGAGAAATCACTGGGTCGTTGGATTAAATAGTTGGGTTAACAGCGAATGAGATATTTAACTATGTTCCCGGTTTATTCTCTGTACAGCACATTAAAATTATTCAAGTTTTGGCACCAATTTAAACCAACAGTCGGGATGCTGGAATGTGGGATGTTGGTGGTTCATTTCAATGGAATACAAAATTACTTTAAAATATCGAGTCTGAGGACCGCTTTCAATTGTTGGGGCCACTCTGGGTGGTTTATTTCAATAGATTACAAATTTATGTTGAAATTTCGAGTTTGAGAACCGCTTTAAATCAACAGAAGGGTGCTGTTAGGGCCACTTACAAGAGTGAATGGTTTATTTCAATGAAATGCAAGAATACGTTGAAATATCGAATTTGAGCACCGATTTAACCGTTATCAGGGAACATAGTTGCCTTATCCGATTTCAAAACATTATATTTCATTAAATTTTCATACTAGGATAATAAAACTTTGTGACCATTACAATGGAAACCCTACTTATTTGGATATGTTTTAGCAGTTTTGGATCCAGGAACTCAACCGGTTTCTCAAAATTGTCTAACATGACCGATGGACACCATCCGTTTCCGTAAAAACCGGATTTCCGGAACCGTGTTCCGGAAATGGTATACTTATAAATATTTCAATCGAAAAGCAACAATAATGATACAAATCTGTGGAATGAATACACAGAATATATATGGTAGCCAATAGACAATCCGGTGACTTGATCCTGGAACAGTCACCTTGGAGCAGGTTCCCATCCCAAGTAAAAATTTCAGTTTTATTCCAGCCGTATAGCACTCCTCCCGGCTTTGCTGATGAAACTAAATTCAAAACTGTTTTGTCCACCAACACCTCCTCTATGCATCTTTAAAGCCGAAATGTGTACAAAGTGGCCCACACTTTAGACGGTTGTGAAAACAAATTAATAAAACATTTCCAAACCATAAAGATTTTGAAAATGTTCTCGTGAAAATTGTTATGACCACTTGAGAACCACTATAAAACCTATTGACCGCCATAAAAACCAGTATCGGGCCGAATGGCCACAGCTGTCGAACTTCATGGCGATATCGTGGTTGGTTTTTGTTTTTCTGCTTTGTTCGATTCTCTGCTCTTCTGATTCATTCAACAGTAAATAATGGCTAAGAAAAAAGTTCAAGTGTTGCGGGAAATTATGTTTGATAGCAAAGGATATAAAACAAATTGATTTTTTTATAGCGTATCATGCTCCAAATCATATGCGCATTTAATTTTATGGTGAATATTGGCACGATATGAGCTGAACATTAATGCGCCTCGGAAATTATGCGGGTTTACAACAACAAAAACAAAATTGAAAGATATATATTCGATAAATTAATCATGAAACTCCTGAACATCGATGGAAGTCAATAAGGTTATCTAAACGAATACCGAAGTTAGTCTCAGATCTACAGTTTAGTTGTATTATATTTAAAATTTGGTGTATTTATTTTTCCACATTTCAATTATTTTATATATTTCAATATGGCGATTGCAAGATATCACAGTTTTGCCAAAACGCCAATAAATCTTAGCAATGGCTACTATAAAACTATCTGGTCATTTGGTAGCTTCCCTCAATGCCAATAAGCCGTTTAATGCATTTACTGGAGGCAAAATGGGTTTAAAATGCCTTTTCCACTGACCATAATAAGACAATATAATGAGTCCTAAAACGGCATTCCAAAATAGCATTTTATGAGTTTATAAAGTCAAAATAAAACCTTCGATAGTAGAAGAAATTTTAGAAGTCAAGGTTTTAGGATCGTTGTCAGAAAAGCAGTGTAGGTTCTTATAAACCTGACTAAAATTTGAAACCTGTTGGCATCTCTTGCTGCCATAATAAAACCGAATTGATTGCTAGTGGCTTTCATAAAACTTTAATAAAACTTAATAAAGCTGGATGGTTTTGGCAGTGTTACTTGGGATGTGGTCACGGATGTCCAGAAAATTATTTGACGTGAACCCTAACAATATGGATTTCAAAATTCTTGGAATTGTTAAAGAAGAAAACTTCTTATCGTTATCGGTACATCTGATGATTTCAAAGGGACTAGTCTAGACTAAGAAATGCGAGTCAGGAACTATCGCTATACACTAAGGTTTTTTTTTACACGGTTTGTTTTCGGCGATAACTCCAAAACGGAACAATTTTTAGACCTTATTCTAATCACATTCTACGTTTTGGGCAACAAGTAATCATATGGCAGTTTTTCAAAAAAATCACAATTTTCGATGTCAAAATTTTAAAAACTGTATTTTGACCATTGCATGGAAAGGTAACGCATACAACTGGTAAAACTTATAATCGAAAATCGAAGCAATATAAAATGTTAAAGCATGTAAATTTATCAACTCTATTTAGTCTTTTATTACACGGTTTCATACTCAAAGTGGAACGTATCCCCCTTGCAAAAAAAAAAAAAACCTTAGTGTAGTTATATTTGTCGGCAATAGAATCCTGGGTGGACAATCCAAAAGTGCTGACCAATTTTTTCCCGTGGATGGCTATTGAACAAGTTCGTGGAAGAGAACTTGCAGTCGCGCCTGACCTTGTAAAGAATTCAGCTGAACATGATGGAGTCGCAAGGATTCCACAAAATGGCGCTCTGCCATACATGCAGGAGTCGCAGAAATGAAACGTTGAAAAACCCGAATGAAATGCGATTCTTGCTTTAAACTGGTTTGCATTGAACACATCGGAAATGTTTGCAATAAATGTGGAGCTCCATTAGTTTTTTTTATTTCTTTTTTATTCGAATATAGCTTGAATTTAAATTGAAAAATATGCCTACATGTTACTTTGTATATGCAACATGCAATATATGGGCATCGAAAATGCGAATGCAAAGTTTTGATAAAAGAAAACTTGACTTGAAAACTTGGACGAAACCAAGTCATCAGATGTTCCGATAACGATTAGAGATTTTCTATTGGAACGATTCCAAGAATTTTGACCCCCATATTGTAAGGGTTCACGTTAAATAATTTTCTAGCCATCCGTGGCCTTATGGGAACCTGCTCCAAAGTGACTTTTCCAGGATCAAGTCACCGGATTGTCATTTGGAAATCACGCATATTCCTGTGTATACTTCGAATGACTTTTAGTCGTCATTACTGCTGGTTTTCTATTTGAATCTTTTATAAGTATACCATTTTCGGAACATGGTTCGGTATTTCCGGAGAAGGATGATGTCCATGTCTGATGATCACTTCAAAAAACAAATCCAAAAAGGAGAGGGTTTCTCTTCCATGTGCGCATCAAACATAGAGTGCATACAAACAATCGCTAGACACTATCACAAAGCTATCAGTGGTACATGAGCGCTAACCAACGTGTTACTATTGCTTGTTGAGGTGGCGGATTAGTCCGTGCCTTCACCTACCCCGCAGTGGGATGTTAGGCAAAGGTAACGTCCTTGGTTCGAGAACTACTTTACCCATGCCCTTTCGCTCAATTTTCAATACTTCTATTCTATTTCCAACCTAACGGACACTGACGGAACTTTCAACACTTTCTCTTCATATCTTTCATTCTAGCAAACATTAATGTTCACTCTTGGTGCCTCATGGTGATGAGCGGACATCTCCTTCTACATCATAATCATTACCCCACGCACGGAGAAAACAAAACATAACAATTATTGACTCTTAAAGGTGTTTTTTTTTTGTTGTTGTTGGACACACATCGGTGAAATCAACAATGAGCTTACATAAAAAAAAACCTCAAAATATCGATTTTGAGGACCGATATGTGGGTGGTTTATTTCAGCAGAATACAAAAAAACGGGAAAACATAGAGTTTGAGCACCAATTTTCAATGATGTGTGTCATTAAGATATAATCTTCATGTGTTGGTTGCATTTAATAATAATGAGTTTTGCCTACCTTGTTATAATTAATGCATATTTGTTGTTTCTATTTCTCTATGTTAGTAAACCTGGTTGTTGTTGATTAAAATGCTTGGTTCAAACAAACGCTTTTGCGTTTTTGAGAGCACTTGCCACCTCTCAAGTGTCTGTAGAGCTTGTTTCAATGATGCAGATCCTGATTGTTTGGGATGATTAACGATTGAAGCTTTTTCTTGTTGACTCTAGGATACCGAAATAGGAACAAATGTATAGTGTTTAGTAAGTGATATTTTGAAACGGAATGGGCATTCAATATGGTTCAAAGAATATAAAATGAGGGGTCTTCGGAATAAAGCATTCTCAAGGTATACCACGAAATTCATTTTTATATGTATTTGTTGACCATTTGTTGCTATATTTTCCATTATAGCAACTCAATGCAATAAAGACTCATATGCTATGTTAATAGTATAAATGTTCCGTTATGTCACATCTTCCAGTGCCCTACAAGCGCCCCATTTTACTCATTATTGTATTCCTACTTGAGTTCCACCTCGACTCAATCTGGAGCGGAGCGTCACCTAAACCCTTACTGAATCAGCAGGGCAAATAACAATCATACACGTACGCCGTTTCAACTCAACTTCAACTCTTCGTTCAGTCAACTGAGTTGTTGACTTGTCCAAGCTCAGTAACATTTACTCAAATTTGAGTGACTCCACTTTTGACGTAAGTGAGTCAAATGACTCAAAACTGAGTTGAAACGTCTGGCCGTATGTTATTGGAAGAAAACAAGAGAGAGAGAGAGAGAGAGAGAGAGAGAAAGAGAGAAAGAGAGAGAGAGAGAGAGAGAGAGAGAGAGAAGAGCAAAAACTAGAAAAGAAACAATAACAAAGTAAGAGGCAAACCTGTATATGTGTCAATTTTCTCAAGAAATAGAGCAAAAGTGAATGAAAATTAGGATTTTTAACTTCTGTTTAATATTATTTAACCATGATAGAATGAACAGATCAAATAAAAAGTACAGTCAAATAGGATTTAAAGAAAGCATCTGGAACTTCTACCTCATTTTTCTAAATTCCTATCAAATGTTACATACGTCTTTAAAGACGAACTAGCCCAGGAGGCTAAAAGTCTCTTTAATAAAGAAAAAAAAAAGTTACATACGTCTATTTGAAAAGTTATGCTTGATTTATTCTTTTTCTTCGTGCTGGTAGTTCGTCTGGTACCTCCTTTGTGTTGATCATGGACATTTTCAGTTTCATTGAACCGTTTCAAGGTACAAAAAACAAAACGCTTACTCACTCCGAACTGCTTAAGGCTATCGAATATCTGACACGGTCTAAGCTTTTGCAAATGTAATTTGAAAACTTGCTGCCGTATGGTTTCCATGGTTACTGACAAATATAAACAATCGGAATCGCTTATGTATCTTCAGCGATAAGCTGTCAAAAGAATACACTTAAAACAGGTATAATCAATTCCGCTGTTGAAATAAACCAAGACTGAAAAAAGGTGACACCTATTGTGAGACACACTGTAGATAGAAGGATCAGAACTACCATACTAGAGAGCAGCAGACACCATTTTCACAACGGTGTTGCTGTTTTCCATGGGACTGTAGGGGACTCAGGTGAAAATGAGATCATTCGACTTCTCCAGCTTGTTGATGTCTCCTTATTCTTCCGAACATCGAGATAAGTTTTAGCTTGAGCTTCGCAAAGTTGTTTATAATCCCGCGAACAGGTTTTAGTTGATGCACTTCATTCAGCAGAGAAACAATTTCATTGACGAGAGCTGCATTATTAGAGTCAATATTCCGTTCGATTTTCTCGTTTCCATCAGCGATCAGTTGTTTTATTCGCATCAGAAGAACGTCAAAACTTCTACCGGGTCTCCCATCTGGTCTATATCTTCGTGAGCGTTTTTATTTTGTACTAGCTGCACACAACGGGAGCCATGCCACACTTGCAGTATATTGAATGGAAATTAATGGCAGCATAATTAATCATCAAT
>JASCZW010012790.1:0-54776 GCA_034211315.2 Aedes japonicus
GCTCACCCATCACCAGTGGCGAACGTTGCATACCGATGGGCGATTACTCAACTGTTTAATTGTTCAACATGCCATCGGAAACTGTCATCAGATATGCTCCAAACCCACTGACCCAGTAAGAGTGATCAAATGCAGTGGATTATGTAGCACGGTTTTTCATCAAACTTGCGTTGGATTGACGAAATCACACTATTCATCCTGGACGCCAAATGTAGGCTTTTTGTGGTTCTGTGAAACTTGCAGAGTGAACTTTGACCCTGCTGTGTACGATCGCGAGCGGACAATAATGAAAGCATTACGTGGGTTATTGATCCGCACTGATTCAATGGACACTCGGCTTGGATATTATGGAGATAATCTTCGAAAAATCAACAAAACGCTTTACGGAACTCAACAGTCAAAGCCACCGAATCAATCTAAAAACTTCTCACAGAATATTGATCAGCTCACCCTTGACGACAGTGCTGATGATCCGATAAACCGCTCAAGATCCTGCGAGGAGACATCCTTTTTTGAGGTGCTTGACGAAATCAACGACTCTATTGCACACATCCCGGAGAAGTTTACCGTAGGCTCAAATAAACGTTGTGCAAATAGTTACCGAGTCCAGCCATCATCAATCCCAGTAAGAGATGCAGCTCGAATCAACGCTTCCACTCCGGCTGCTTCTGCACATCAGTCGAATCGCCCTACCGTCACGGTCAACAAACCAACAGTTGCTCAACCCGAAGGCATTGAGAATGGCGAAACTCACGCCGACCACTGTGCCGCTCTCAATGTTCCAAATTTAAAAGTTGCAAACAGTAGACAGGGATTTACAGATATGGAATCTTTTTATGTGAGCTCCATTTGATCCTGATCAGGATATGGACGGCGTCAAACGGCATGTCATTGATATTTGCAATGTGGACTCATCTTTAGTGCAGGTGACTAAACTAGTTCCCGCAGGAAAAGACATACAGGATCTATCGTTTGTCTCATTCAAAGTGACAGTATGTAAATCTGCCTCCAACGTTGTCGGTGATTCTTGGTACTGGCCTGAAGGTGTCACGGTTCGCACATTTGAGACAGAACCAAAAAAACGGATTTGCTGCACGTCTTCCGAACCATTAGCAAACAATACCGCTTCGTTATTTCAATCAACTCAGCTCACTCATCCCAGGACGCATCGTATATGGCATTTCGGAAGCCCCTATCCACCTGACACAGTCGCGCTGATTCCCGAGCCCCTAGAAATGCAGCAAGTCGTCCTGGCCCTGTGTTCAGTACTGGAGATGGGGACTTCCAAATTGCCCTTCTAAGCAAGTACTCATTTAATAAGCGCATTCTCTGCTCTGATGTTCTTTCGCCTTGCAGCTCAACGCATGTCAAGCGCTACGCACCAATCAATATCGACGATCCCAGGACGCACATCATATGGCTTTTTGGAAGCTCCTGAGCCCCCGACACAGTCGAGATAATGCAGCCAGCGTTCTTCAGTCGTCCTGCCCCTGTGTTCGGGCCGGACGAGAGGTCTTCCAGCTTGCCCTTTCAGGCAAGTACAACTCGATGAAGAACATTGCATCCTCTGAAAACATTTCCAACTCTCAGCCGTCCGACGTCACGGACGCAGTTTTGCCCACCGCACAGCTCATCTATAAGCTTTTACCGCACCCGAAGGCACCTCTTCCGGCACATTGGAAACTCCTGAGCTCCCCATCACGAGTCGAGCCCATCAGCCTGCGCTCGATAGATCTTCCGATCAGAACAGTCTACTCCCTGATGTTGTTGAAACTCTGAGAAATCACAACATTTCGGCTGCCAGAAGAGACCGATTGCGGGTTTATTACTCAGAACGTTAGGGGTTTACGAACAAAAATCGATGAAGTTTTTCTTGCTGTAAATGAGTCGCATAACGATGTCATTATTTTCACAGAAACGTGGATTAAATGAACAAATTTTTTCTCCCGCAACTGTTCGGCCAGTCGCATACACTGTCTTTAGGAATGACCGCAGTTCTCTGAACAGCAAAAAATCTCGAGGTGGTGGAGTGTTGATAGCTGTATCTACTAACCTGAATTGTTCTTTGGATCCTACGCCGGTCGATGTTTCACTAGAGCAGCTCTGGGTCAAGATAAATTACCTACTATTCAGTGAGCATAGGGGTTCTGTATCTTCCACCCTGATCGCAAGACCAAGCATGAATTGCATAACCGACACATCGACTCTGTTGAAGCTGTATCTTCACATTTCGGGATCAGCGATCGGTTCTTTACTTGGAGACTATAATCAGTCAGCTTAGTTTGGACAACCGAGAGCAATGACCATCCCGCAATAAATGTTTTGCAATCACATATCTCCGCGCCATGTGCAGCATTGCTTGATGGATTCACTCTGCGCATGGTCTTAATCAAATCAATAACCTTAAAGAACCGTAACGGTCGCATTTTGGATCTGGCTTTGGTAGAATGATACGACGCTTGAAAGATGCACGATATCAGGTGCTGTAGAGCCTTTATCTATAATCGATGACGACCACCCTCCTTTGCAGTCGAAATTGATGTTTCCAAGGGAATAGAGTTCGTTAATTTCGATGTAGCGAGCTACGATTTTTCATAAAGCAGATTTCATGAAAATGCTAGAGACACTAATCGCATAGATTGGGCGCAAATGAGCTCCACTGGTGATGTTGACTATGCAGTTGAATGCTTTACTAGCATAATGCAAAGTGTAATTGCTAAGCATGTTCCCCTACGTAGACAAAGTCCCAAACCACCTTGGGGCAATTCACACCTGCGTAGTTTGAAGCAACAAAGAGCTAGAGCACTCCGTAACTACAGTAAATCCCACTGTCCTTTTGCGAAGCAAATTTTCAATCGAGCTAGTCAGAGATACCGATTATACAATCGCCTGTTGTACAAACGCTACACTCTACGTATGCAAGATTGTTTGGGAAGAAATCTAAAGAATTTTGGAAGTTCGTCAACACTAAACGAAAGGATCACGGATTACCAGTGGAGATTTTCTTGGGGAATGTTTTTGCCAGTTCTGCGTTGGATAAATGCAATCTTTTGCAGATCATTTTAAAAGTGCTTTCAACAAATTTTCGACATCATCATCTCAAATAGAAAAGGCTTGTAGAAACACCCCGCGTGATGTCTGCCATCTGAGAAATATACAAGCTACTCTCCAACACACCAAATCTGCCATCGACAAACTAAAATATTCTACATCGCCAAGTCGTGATGGTATTCCTACGTGTATATTTAAAAGATGTTGTGACGTTCTTTTACACCCATTGACGCTTCTTTTCAACATGTCATTGCGAGAGTGCAAGTTTCCCTTCTGCTTGGAAAATTTCCATTATGTTCCCGGTGCATAAAAAGGCGATAAGCAAAACGTCGAGAATTATCGAGGAATAACTTCGTTGTGTGCCTGTTCGAAGATTTTTGAGATTATTATTAACGAAATGTTGTTTGATTCTTTTAAACATTACATATCTTCGGATCAACACGGATTTTACCCCAAAGATGTACTTCAACGAACCTTGTGCAGTTTACTTCTTTCTGCTTGCGGACGTTAGATCTCGGCGCACAAGTTGACGCTGTATATACCGACCTGAAAGCTGCATTTGATCGTGTTGATCATAGGATCTTGCTTGAACGTCTTGAAAGACTCGGTGTTTCTAGGAACTCAACCTGCTAGGTCGGAAAGCTTATGGTAAATATTGGACGTGAATCTTCCGAACCATTCACCAGCCTATCAGGCGTACCACAAGGAAGCAACTTAGGGCCTCTGCTGTTTTCCATATTCATCAATGAGCTATCGGAACACTGCCCCAGGATGCCGTTTATTTTATGCTGATGATGTCAAAATCTACATGGAGGTGAATTGTATCGAAGACTGCCTCGAATTACAAGTGCTAATTGATCGTTTTCTGAGTGGTGTACCAGAAATATGCTTACCTTTGCAGTATCCATAAATGCCGCATCATTTCATTCCCACAGAAAATTAAGACCGATAATACATGGCTATAATATTACTGATCAACCTCTTGACCGTGTCCAGAAAGTACGTGATTTGGAGTTATCGCTTGACCCAGCACTGACCTACCGATTGCATTACAACGACATAATCTGCAGAGCTAGCCGACAAGCCGGATTTGTTTCTAAAATAGCAAACGAATTCCGCGACGGTCCGCCTTCGGTCTCTTTACTGCGCTCTGGTGCGGTCTATCTTAGAATCCAATGCCGTGGTTTGGTGCCCGTACCAGCCATGTTGGATTGATAGGATCGAAAACAATTCAACGTAAATTTATCAGATACCGCCCTCCGTCCTCTGCCATGGGAATACCCTCTCAATCTACCACCATACGAAGATCGATGTTAGGCTACTGGGCATAGAGACTTTGGAGAAACGTAGAAATTCCGCGCAAGCAGTATGTTGCCAGCTAAAGTCCTTTTGGGAGATACAGATTCGTCGGAAATCCTGGCACAGCTAAACATCTACGCACCGGAGAGAATCCTTCAGACAACGAGATTTTCTGCATCTGGAGTCCACGTCATGCTATGTATGGTCAGCATGATCCAATACGATTCATGTCAGCTAGCTTCAACCAATCGTACATGCTTTTTGATTTCAACGCTTCTGCTGCTACATTCAAGCGTAAGCTTTCGGAAAGAGCATTGAGAAAAAAAGAAGAAATTATAAATGTTTAATTTTAATCTATGTTCAAACTATGTATTCTGTTTAGGTTTTTAGTTGTAGTAAATAATTTGAAAAGATATAGAGTTTTTCGCCTCCATGATACTGGTATCTGCATGCGGCCGAATCATGCAGGCTTTTCCCCATCAAAACTTCATCGAGACTGCTAGTCAGATGAAAAAATTGAAACAAATAAACAATAATAAACAAATAGTGGTAATATATATAATACGCTTTCTTATCATGAGTTTGTGTAAAGTTTAATATTTTAATATAAGTACCAATTTCCGATTTGAACCGATTTACACCAACAGTACTATTGGGACACAAGGTGTGATGGTGTTTTTTCATTGACAAAACAAAGTAATTTATATCAAAGCATGAGAGCCAATTTAGATCAATTCTACACCAACAGTACAGACGCTGCCGCAGACACTCATAAAATGAAATAGTGATTTGCTGGTTCCCAGATATGTGGCGCTAGCGACTTTGGCGTGAACAAATAATATAGATCCACAATTAATTATGATCGCCACCACCCGCCCGCACACCCGGTGAACCAGCATATCTCACCAGAATCAACCTTATTGTTCTTCTTTGTTCGCTCGATCCTCGCATTACCGAACAATAGGTAACCGAAAGAATAGAAAACGCGATATGCCCGATAACAAAACATTGTGCAACAAAGCCTCGACACAACTGTTCACGAGCCGATGCTCGACGCACGAGCATACCTGATTTTCGCAAACTGTCAACTTGCACAACTTCTCGATCTAAAACCATTTTCACAACCAATATCTGCAACAAGCAAGTTGAACGTCCCAAAGAGTAATCTACACTTCGAATCACGATTGAAGGATTTCGGGATATAAGCGCCTCCAAGCATTCCGTGCCTGTTGTCAACTTTATGCTTCTATTGATTTCCAAGCTCATTTGGTTATAGCAGCAACCGGGGAGATTTGGTCCTATACCCAATGCTTTCCGTATGTCCAATCCGCTCAACAAATCGCAGTGTTTTGTGATCTAGTGGGCGGAATATTAAAATTTGAGATAATTCAATACAGACATCTTCCAAACTTGGAAGACAGGTAATCGGTGTGCAACCACCTAGTACCTCATAACAATATGCTTAGAGACAGACCGGAAGAGTTGATGAGCTACCTCCCCTATATTTAGACACCATCTCTGTATAGGAAATAACAGAATCGGAAATAGTCGACACCGTTGTTTCTTTGCGTTGTGGTAAATCCACGTCCGGAAACTGTCTGAACTGAAAAAATCAATGTCAGTTGAGAATGTATGAAAGGGTAACATGTGATATTGAAGATTCAGAAGCAAATATGTCTACACCAGCTAAAAATGCACCATGTTGAAAATGCAAAGGTAATTGCCTACCTATAGATCATTGAAAGAGATAGAAAAAAAATAGAAGGCTGATATATTGCTAATCTAGAGCTTATTACCGCATATCAGCATTATATTTCAGTTTCAGCAAAACATGAGAAATATTGAGCCATTTGGGTAAAGCCAACTGATATCACGATTGATTGTTCAATAACTAACAATGAGATCACTGTGCTTGTGGAGCACAAGTATCATAGTTGAACTCGATTCCACTTATTTAAACTAATGTAATATTTCCTTCTTTTCAGGTAAGATATCGGCATCAGACGTATATAGCATTTCAATCAGAATGGTAATCAAAGAACATCCAAAAACACAGCCAAGTAAACCCATACATCTGTGAGTACATTGAAAATTATATTTACTTTATAATACCAAATCGAAGTTACCACTCAGGCATCTAATTTCTATTGGAATTCAAAGGAATTTTCTCACGTTTATTAGTGATTATTTTAAAAAGTGTTTCAATGTTTCATTTTTTACTTTTTAAAAAGTGATCGAATGAAGTGTTAATTTTAAATTCTCCTAGTTTCCCAATCACAATCGTGCTGCTAATACGCTCAATTGTGCTACTAATACGCTCAAAAAAAGTTTTTTAAATAGTGTTTAAAAAAAAAAAGTGAAAGTATCTCATTTCTGGGACGACACAGGTTTGTAAATAGACTATTGCGCGATCTCTGATTTCCTGTAATGTCAAATCACGGTCTACAACATATTCAATAACTTTGCCGTAGATGGTATCTCCCTAGAGCTGCATTTGCCTGATATAGGCTACTTTTATGCAACACAATGCCTCAATATTACATACTGAACAAATTTGCCGAAAACAGCACTTCTTTAGAGCTTGGCTAAGATAAACTGCAGTGCCATTTGGGAGGCAACATCTGGCACTGATTTGACAATGTCATAAGACGATCATCGACATATTCAATAGAAGAATGGTTGAAATAAACTACAGCGCCATCGCTGCTACACAATCAAGGGCTAATATGATATGGCAAAGTACATACTGAACAGCATTACCGACGATGGCAACTCTAAAGATTAATTTGGAATATATAGACTGCAGCGTCATCTCTGCCGAAACATATGAAACAAATATAATAATGTCAAAAGACTTCTCGTCAGATCTAACCCCCACTTTTATATTTATAAAATTGCGAATGTACCTTGAGCTGACTCAACTTTGCATGGAAAATAACTATTTCTTTTTCAAAGGTTCATTCTGTAAGGAAATAAAAGAAGCCTCTTGGGAAACCCTATCTATCTCCTTTCCTCTGCAAACTACTTAAGGCGATTCTTAAGAGAAATGATTACTTCCAACTTGCTGATGGCCATACGTCGACGACATCTTTGCCGTAGTAAAACAAGAGGACCTCCCCTTAATTCTTCAAAAAATCAACAATCTTCACAACGTTGTAAAAATGGATGGAACATTTGCATTCCTCGACCTTCTAGTAGCGAGATAACCGTTTTCATTATCGTCTTTAGAATTTGTCACTTCTGCATAAAATGGCCACCTTCCACCACATGATCCACCGGATGTTGACCCTTCCTCACAATGAAACCGGAAAAGCCAAAGAATTAGCATATATCTTCAAAACAGCCTGACTCAATTGTTGTGAAAAGACTATACTATACCATATACTATAATTTGTATAATAAAGCGTTATGATTTACCGTGGGGTTATTTTAACTCCCAAGTACGGCGAAGACATCGAAAATAACCTTTTCAATCGTGAAGAACATCAAGATCTGAACTCATGCATAGTTTGGAGTACCTTAGGTATTCTAGAAATACTATAATATTTCTATCACAATGATATTAAGTCCCACGAAGCTTTTTCAACTCATAATAATGGTGTATGCATCGTATGTAGCCTTGATGATCATGTACAGGGTGCCCGAAAAATATTCGTACAACAAAATGGTGTTAAAACTATATTTTATTGTTGGATTAAAAAATCAATATGTATTGTTTGTTATAGCAACATGTTTGCAAATTACAAGTTTTATTTGATCATTTCAAAATGGCCACCACATGCTGAGATGCACGCCTTCAAACGTTTTGGACTGTTATCTACGATGACCACGAGTTCTTCTACAGATTTTTGTTCCCAAACCATTGAAAGAGATGCTTTTAGATGTTCTAGTGATATATGTGGTGTACTGCAGGCTCTTGGCTAGGTACCGTAGCTATTCTAGAAATACTGTTACAAGGGTATAACAGAGTTATGATATTCCGTGGGGCTGTTTGAACTCATAAGTACGGTGGAGCCGCCGTAAATATCCTTGTTGGTTATGTTGAACATCAAGATCTGAACTAAAGGATAATTTGGAGTATCTTGGTTATTCTAGAAATTCTATAATTTGTCTATTAATGTGTTATGATGTAAATAGTTTCGTTGATCATGTTGAACGTCAATCTGTATCCAACGATAATTTGGAGTACCGAACGTATTCTAGAAGCACTGTTGCATGTCTATTACAGAGTTATGATGTTCCCTGGAGCTATTTCAACTTATAAGTACGGTGTAGACAGCTTGTATATAGCCTTTTTGATCATCAAGATCTGTGTTCAAGTATAGTTAGGAGTACCGTAGTTTTTTCATCTAATAAGTACGGTTGAAACATGCTAAATCTCCTTATTGATCTTGTAGAACTTTAAGATCTGAACGCAAAGATTCACAGATAAAAAGAAACATTGAGTTTTCAGCGTTTCTTATGCAAATTAAGGGAATGCTAGATTTGGCAGAGAGTAATAGGATATTTTATGTAAATATAAGCCATATAACGCCTGAATCTAGCTTGTCATATGAAAGTTTGCAAATATTATTGTATGGTGGATGAAAGATTGCAAGCGATTTCGTTGTTTACGCTTGCTTTGGTTTACAAGTAAACGGAGGGAAACTTTACGCGTCTGTTAAAATTCATATTGTTTTTCTGTGTTGTTTGGAAGGTCTAAAACAACTTAGAAAAAATATTTGTTTGCAAACTTTATCCTTTAAATGGTTTTCATTACTTGTTCAAGCATGTAGATGAAAGAGTACTGCTATAGGGATCGTTGTACCAAGCAATCGGCGTAAGGGCATCCTAGCGGAGCTGAACTCGTTCCACATGTGGCTCCATACAGTCCCCTCGAATAAAGGTTGTCCATGAAAAAATTTGCGACACTATAGCTGTCACTTTTTAAACATGTTTGCAAATAACACGAAATTTTCAGGGAATGATCCCGAATCTATTCTCTATTTTATTTTTTATGAAGCTCTGAGAGAGAATCACATGTTGTCTGAAACATTTTGTACACTCGCAATTTTCAAATCAGCGGTTATAGAAGGAAAATTATCTTCATCATTGGAATCGATACACCAAACCAGCTTACTTTGCTAGGCGAATATTGCATTAAAAAAATCTTGATCCGATGATCCGAAATTACATTTCGAAATTTTGGCCCATCTTGACAAAAAAAAATATACACCTTCGAAACAACATGTAACCTCAATATTTTTAAGTCCAACAAAATCAGGAGTTTGTAGCACATGTTGAAGTTTCAAAATGCAGAAATGAGCTCCAACAAGGAATAAAAATGTACGTAAAAAATATCAAAATGATGATTCTCGCGAGTGTACACAATTTTTAAGGCAACTGTAATTTTGTTGCCTGTAACTGAGATGAAAGGTATCTCAAAGCTTCGTAAAAAAACGATTTCAGAATCGATTGAGGATTCTTGCCTGAAAATTTAATGTTATTTGCAAACTTGGTGAAAAAGTTACAGCTATTTATTAGTGTTGCAATTTTAACGTGGACAACCTTTATGAGGCTCTCTATAAAATCCCACGGATAGAACACCTATTGGATATTTGGATTGAGTGTTTATTTCTTAGAGCTATCCAAAAAGCCTCATATTCGTCTGAGAGGACTTTTTGCAGCCAAGTGTGGTGCAAATTCCAGTTTTTCTGATTATCTGAGAACTCACCAACATGATTAAACCTGTTTTCGGAAAATGAATGTGCTAGTCGTTCAACGGTTACGTTGACTAAGCTACGCGACACGGCGGTCCACGGACCGTATTCCAATATTCACTGAACTCAGTTTGAAGACAAAAACTATTTTTTGTATTAAAGAATCTGTTTGAACTACACTTCACTGGTGCTTTTTTTCCGACTCATTTTTTTAGTCTCATTTTTTTAATGGACACCCATTACAAAGAAAAACTACTAATCATGAAAAAACATCAAATTTTTATTTGTCTCTCTTTGCTAACTAAGTTTGATCTATTGTTCAAACCGTTACAAATTATTAAATAAAAATTCTTGCACCCAATACTAGAAGCAGAGATAGAATCGTATTCATTCCAAAGTTCTCCCCTCTCACTCCATTTGCCTCTGTAGTAGTTAGAACGCTAGCCGCTGGTGTTATATTCAGATCGTTTGGGGATGCTGAATTCTGAGCAACTTCTGTCTCTTGTGTCTGGGAACTTGTCTTCACGATTGATTCGGTTACATCGTTCTGTTGAGATGAAACTTCTTCAGCTACCTCGATCGTCGTTGTCGTCCAGTCAACAATGCAAGGTTCATCGCTCGTCACCGAGCTACTTTTTGTTGTCGAAGTCGTTTGAACTTGCGTTGTTGAAGTACTTGGAGGTTGGGTTGTTGAAGTCGTTTGAACTTGCGTTGTCGAAGTGCTTTGAACTAGCGTTGTCGAGCTCACCGCGATTGTGGTCGTTGTCGATTCAATGGGTAGAAACGTAGTAGACGTAGTTCCAACAACATCGCCCGTAGTATTCCGTTCACACATCCCAGTTGAACAAACGGCACAGTTAGTGGCTTTAGCGCCATTTTCCAGTCCAACCATCGCAAAGAAGGCATCTTCATAGGTGCATCCCCGGATGAATACCTGAACCGTTGCGACGTCTATTTCCAGCTCCAGTCGGAAACAGCGGAATTGTCGTTCAACTACGGTTGCACTTCGGTTCAGATTGGTATTATACTGGGCAAGGAAACTATGGGTATTCAATACGAGTTGATCCGAACATTCCCTTAGTTTAGCCGAATCGTCACAGTTGGTCCAATTGAAGCGATCTGCGCACAATTGGCACTGAACCGCTTCAGTTGGCGAATTGCCTTCAGGGGTTTCCATATTGCCTAAACGGTTAGAATTAACTTTGAAAATTTCTCAAATCCACAGTTATACCATTTTAAGCTTACCGTACACAAATGTGAAAATAACAAGCAGTAGGTGAATTACAATCATTTTAGACATCTTTTTTATCACTAGTACAACGACCGGAAACACAATCAATATACGACCGATTGCATTGAGCACTGGATGGCAAAATGATCGTGGATATTATCAGCTGCGATAGTGGCGAGAATTGTATTGTTTTCTCTGCTTAGTCATATTTTGAAAGTATTTGAATGTTATCGATATGGTCATTTATTTTTCAATGATAGGTGACGATTTGCTTATCGAGTATTGTTTGCTTAATTCACTGATAGTAGCGAAAGTTACACATACAGGAAGTGGGAAACAAAAGAAAAATAGTGAATAATAACTAATCGAAACTTTTGCAGCCGACTATTGGAAGATATTTAAATGGCATGTACGGCTGGGCAGGTTTATTCTTCATAGAGAAAAACGACACTATTTTCTCTGTAGGGGAATCGCAACATAGTTGAAAAGCCTGAGGTTCTCAACCTTACTTCATTCGCTATTCAGTTCTGAAAATTTCATTCAATCAACCTATTGAGTAGATGGCAAAGCCTACTTTACTAATCTCCTTGCAAGGTCCTGCTCAATTTGTTCCAGCCATCTCGAACGTTGAGCGCCTCTGCACCTTGTCCCAGCTGGAGTTGAGGCGAACACCATTTTGGTCGAGTTGTTTTCCTACATCCTGACGACAT
Organism: Aedes japonicus; assembly: GCA_034211315.2. NCBI lineage: Eukaryota > Metazoa > Arthropoda > Insecta > Diptera > Culicidae > Aedes > Aedes japonicus. The sequence continues at coordinate 11,991 of JASCZW010012790.1, forward strand.
GCCCGGCCCATCGCATCCTGCCAGCCTTTACCACTCTCTGGATGCTAGGCTCACCGTATAGTTGCGCTACCTCGTGGTTCATTCTTCTCCAACCTTACACCGTCTTCATATGCACTTCCTTTTATAATCTTCTTCGAGCATCGTTCACGTCTCATGCCCGTAGAAACACACTGGTCTAATCAACGGTTTGTACATTGTGCAGTTTGTGTTTGATCATTGTCCACTGGCTCAAGGGACAACCTCGAATTCATAACTTTCGATCGTGGCACTGCTCCAACTGGGAACCACCTGCAATCATGTACTTTTTAGGATGCGTTCACCTGTAGCCCAATACGTGTTGCTTCGCGTTATTTGTACAGGCTCAATCGTTTTTTGTTTCCAATTTTTATATTTATTACATGATTTATCTTAAAACTAAGATTAGGGAGATAGAACCGATGGGAAGCTGGGCGTGAATTTAAAGTATGATTTACATAACACATTAATTCTTGTCTTCTCGTCTTCTTGTCGCTCAGGGTCGTCGGCCGGCTGGAACCGGGCTTTCTTTCGATGCTCTGATTGTTGTCCAATAATTCCAAGATGTTGTAGATGCCGGAACGGGCGTATCCAGCGTCCACAAACTGCCGCACGATGTCCGTTTTCGACGCGCGGGGTGCCGTTCTTTGAACGCGCATATTTCTGAACGGAGTTGTTTCACTGTTTTTGCCATCACGGTTAGAGTTCGACTGATAGAGCTGTCAAATTTTGTCTGCTGACTCATGGGTTACTATGATTGATGCTGCATGGGTAGTTTTGCCAGTACGGGTGAAGGTAAACCCATGAAAAATCGGCAATTTTGGTTCATTTTTTCAATGCAAATGTTAGTGGTTTGTCAACCAGGTGGAATTGGATTTTCTTTTTTTTTTCATCTTTCTTTGGGCAGGCTAATTTTGTGCTCCAGCTCAGCAATTTTCTGTGGGCGGAGGCGTCTTCGCTTCCGTGGAGCACAGGCTATTGACAAGCCTATATCAATAGCAGTGATTGACAGTAGACAGGATGTTCTGGGCTCAAATTGATTTGGGCCCGCTGTCAGCTGTCAAATAGAAGTCTAATCATTTGTTTTGGTTGTTTGTTTTAATGTAAAACACCACAGAAAGCGATCTTTCTGCTTTGTATGACGTGCACAACGAAAACGAGCAACAACAGACAAAACGTGAACGAGCTACAACAAACACAACTTACAATGTTGAAATTATTTTGACAGCTGAGCTTGCTGAGATGTTGTCTACGTGAAAAAGTGGTCCTTATCATAGGCCTGGTGGAGCACCTTCCGGAAAACTGACTGATGTTCCCTCTTCAGCCAAATCAAAGTCTGACTCGTCATCTGGCAGAGGAGCAAAGGGATTTGTATTGGCATTGGGTGATGGGGAGGCTTTTTTCACCATTTCGGTGAAAGATTGCCTGGAACGCTGTTTTAGCTAGCGTTATAATTTTTCCCCGCGTTGTTGGTACGCCGAGCATGAGGAGGAGTTCCCTTGCAGAAAGCGCATTTTGGTGTGCTGTCTGCGCAGGCGCCATCCTCATGTTTCTCACCGCAGTTGGAGCAGCGTGCCTTATTGCCGCAATGGGAGGTCGTTTGTCCCATCTGCTTGCATTTTTGGCAGATCATGAGCCGAGGTACCCGAAGGTCACACGAAACGAGTCTGAAGGTGTAAACTTCTTTTCACCCTTATTGATCGATTCTGCGCCTAGTCTTTGTACATTTAGTATCTTCACTGGAGAAGCAGACGGTTCATAAATCGACCAACCCCTTGCTCCAGCAGGATCTCAGAGGTCAAACTCGCTTCGGTGACCTCACCTTCCATTTCAATACCCCGAGCTGGGATATACACTCGATACTCGAGATCAAAGAGCTGAGAGACCGCAATCTCATTAGTCTGCTTGAGGTTGGACACAACGACCCAGAGTTTTTTGGGTCTTACTTTAATTATCTGGGTCACGGCCGAGAATCACTTCGTCAGATCGTTTAAAATCTGATATATATTGAGACGTTTCGTTTTGGGCTGAAAAAAGAAAACCCACGAGCCAGCTGAACTAATTGGATATGCACGTGTTTGGGTCACTCTGTGAGCTACCTCTTCATTTTGCGCCATAGATGATTCATCTTCCGACATCTCATACACACTTAGTTCTTTTCGCCGAAAATCCAACAACCGATTGTTTCGGTGTTTCAGTTTACTGAGACTCGTCGAATAAATTACCGAGATTCGGCAAACAAATGGAAACTTTGCCGAAAATCAGCTAACAAACGAAAATTTGACAGAAATATTAGCAAAAGTGACTGCCGAGTTGATTGGCTGTTGGAAATGTTGCTGAAGTAAATTGAGTGTGTAGAATAAATAAAGTGTCCGTATCCTAAGAGGACCCACGTAAAGTCCCAACGTCTATGATAAAATTACTAAAATCAATTCCTTGAAAGATTGACTAATGGCTGATCAAAATACTACCGCTCCAGCTATTGTTAATAAGACAAATGACCAACAGCTGCCACGAAGACAGCAGATGGCAACAAAGACTCAAGCAGTGCATAATTATGTACTATCATTCGATGCCACACTCACTCAAACTGTCGGATGCAATTTATCGTTGCCCCACTAACGATATGAAGGCGTGTGGCCCTATGCTGAATCCAGCATGCAAAATTAATGATGTGAGAAAGCAAATTACCATCGCAGACGGTCATCATCGTTATATGGGCGGAAGTGCTTCTGGTTTGAACGCTGATTCATGCCAGAGGATTATTGAAGAAAAACTACCCCTTCAAGACCCCTGAATTTATTTCGAGAACAATGGCAAACGCGAGTTCGCATTCGATGAACTATGTCCTGAAAAGAATGACTAATATAACGGCTATTAGCAACTCCACCATGCACAAAGTGGCAATGCGCAAAAATCACAAGCACCTTGTTATCGAAACTGTTATCAACCTAGATATCTGTAGTTTACATTACTCATATTGATAGTACGTGGCACGAGAAAGTCTCATTCTCTAATTAGGTGTATCGCAATCGATTAGTCGGAAAGTATGTCTGGTGCAAAACTCAAACTAGTTGCAATACTTTTGGCATCTATAGTCAGCTATGGTAAGTGAAGTCTTTTATAAATCTGGGGTAAATTTTAACGCAAACTTCTACAATCTATAGGTAGTGCCCTCAACTGCAGCTTATGTTCTACGTTGGTCAGCTGGGAAGCTTGTGACAAAAGCAGCGATACCTGGACCTGTACCGATGAGTTAGTGCTACACGAACATAACTTCTATGCCGAGCTGAATCCCACCTTTCCACTGAACAAAACGCCTACCTCCACTCAGAGATACAAATGTTGACAACCTGGAGCTACTTTTCGGTGTGGATAAACAGGTACGCGGCTTTGCACGGGGATGTACCTTCGCCGAGGTTGATTTCTGTGCCGGATGGATTCCCTCAACGGAAGTGGTCAATTGTACCACTTGCCTGAGTGAGGATCCGAATCGTTGTAGTGGAGCTCTCAGCGCCCTGTTGGGGGCGGGAATTTCAATGAATTTGATTGGGATAGTTGTGTTGATGGGCAGATGGTTGTAAGAAAATAAGTAGGCTAAGTTGGAACACAGCATGATGGTAATAAAATTGGAAAATTAGAATATAAAATTTCAGTTGTAAAGAAATCCTGAAAATAATACATTTGAGAACACTTACAGGGTGCGGCAGAAAATAATGCGAAAATTTGTTCTACTTCTTTCAAATTCCATGTTCAACTAATTCAAGCAATAATATTAACATTTCCGAGTGCAGTTATCCTTTTAAACAAATTTATTCAATGTGTCCTCCATTTTTATTAATAACATCCAGCCGACGCCGGAAGCCAGAGCATGCCTTTCGGACGTAGTCCTCCGACATTGACTGCCATGTGCGTGTTATGGTTGACTTCAGGGTTTTCGCTCTAGGGTGTGATGTTTTGCAGGCTCGTGCTTCAACATATGCTCAAATCGAATAATCCAACGGATTGAGATCTGGACTGCTAGGGGGGCACAAATCCTTCGGCCAAAACTTCATGTTATCGTTCAACCATTGTTGGGTTCGATTGGACGTGTGACACGGCGCTCCATGCTGCTCTAGGACAACGTTTTGGTCCTCGGAGAAGTTGGCCTTCACCCAGGGAAGCACTTGGTCCTTTAAAATACCGATATACCCTTCGGTATTGATTTTAACTCCAGCATCAATGAAAACAGGCATTTTCAAACCGTTAAACGCCACCAAGCCAAACATCATGACACCAACCGGATGTTTGGTTTGAAACTTGAATTTCACTTTTTCCGGAACGTTCTCCATTTTCTGCAGTGAAATGAACCGATCCGTGCGGCTGTTGGCCAGAGCATCGATGCTGAAAAGCTTTTCGTCGGAGAACAGGATTATCATTTTTTCCTTCTGCAACAAGGAAAGCAATCTCTTGGAACTAGTCACTCGTAGTTCCTTGACCCGGTCCATAATCAAGTGGCGTTTCACTCTGGCTCTGGAAGATGCATGCAGGTCTTCTTTGATGATTATACGCATGGATTTCCTTTTCAAGTTTTCTTATGGAACGCATCGGGTTGCGAGCATTTTTTGCACGGTTCGATTTGATCACACTCGGCGTGCGTGCAAAGCGCGGACGTCCGCTTCCCGGCTTCCGCTGCTTAGGACCATCCTGCAGGGACTTTTTTATGCGGTAAACTGTTGCCAAATGACACCTTACCACCTTGGCAATCTCTCCCGGCTTCTTCAGGGCGAGCAACAAACTGGTGATCACTTCTTTCGCGAAAATTTTGACGAATTTGCAATAACACAAATAGAATGTTTGGAAGCAGCACTTGAAAGTAAACATAAACAAATACACTTTCGACAGGAATTAGTCACTAGCTACACGAATTAACCCAATACTCAAGTTTGAACATTTTCGCATTATTTTCTGCCGCACCCTGTAGAGCAACTTTAGGTCAATGTTAAATAATTACAATGTACAATACATACAAGAAAATCATGAACGGTAACTGAAAAGAAGACAGTCAACATTCTTAACAGCAAGAGCAAGCACAAGCAGTAGCTGCAGCATCGATTATGTACCTAAAATTAAGTCACTGCTAATATTTGAATCCTTTCTTCTGAAAGCTTGAGGCAGCTTCCAAGAATGAGTGCCTTTCCCTGTACACCCACTCACTGCACAAAGAAAGAAACGTGATGAAATGGCTGACTACTAGTCATTGACTAGCTGACTGTTCCTTATGAGTGCACTGTGATCCAAAACGTTAATTCAAGGGGACAAAAATATCTACTCAGGATGTTTCTCGTTTTCACATAAAACAGGAATTTTATTTGGGTTGTAAGATTGTTAAAATTTTTCGCAATCTTGCAATTAGAAACAGTTATATCAAATTATTTATTGGAGATTTTTTTCGACTAGCATTCACTTAGTTTTTAGTGGCTAGTAAATTTAACGTCAAAATCATACACACCTCAAATATTAGTATCAGAATCTAATCTTCAATTAGAACCAGCAATTTGAAATAAATATTTAAACAATTCAAACATTACAGTTACCTAGAAAGGAGTAAATAAATCAATTTATAGTTTCTGTAGTAGGTTTTTAAAGAAAATTGCTGTGGAAATCTTATCTCAGATTAATTTATCTGAGTACTCAACAAAAATTTCGTTGGATGGAATTCATGGATCGCTGGTATAGATGAATAATCTTCAAGATATTGACTTAATGTATAAAAATATGAACTAAAATTAATTGTTTAAAAGATCCCTCTCCGATAACAAGAATTTTAAAACAGATTAATGAATTGACGTTACTGTAAAAGTATATCAAAAACTAAATCTCTTTCAAGTTTTAACTGGAAGAGAGTTAATTTTTTCTTTAAACTAGGAGTGCTCAGTAACTTTTCTTCATCTTTTTTTTGACTACAAAACAATTGTTTAAATATTTTAATTTTTTTTTATTAAGACATGTTACTTCCATCGTTAAATTTCCAACTTCTTAACCACAGTGAAGAGTAAAGGTGCATACCGTATAGCAACAAAAAAATGCTCTTCCTTCCCCATACAAAAGTCGGGGCTGCAGTCAATTTCCCAGGCCCTTTGTGGTTGGGATAGTTTTGGATCCAAATTTTCCTACGCTATCAACGGATAGGCAAAAGAGCAAAAGCCAGTTTGCCTCTTTCTTGAGGGGTTATTCTACTAATGAAGCCATAAATTTGGTCTAGTTAAGACGTCGTGGACTTTGTATCACCGATATGCAGGGTACAAGGCAGGCATTGCAAACGTTTTCCTGGAAACGTTCACAATTCTGGTCGGGTCTCAAAAGGGAAGGTGTCCCACCAGAATGAGACATTCCAACGACGATGGTACGGATAGGATGGAAAACTCTGAGTGAATGATATTATGCTTGCATAACGTGGCGTGCGGTTTTCGCGAGGTTCATGATTCTCCTTGAATGTAGATGGTAGAGCGAAAAGTTCTTGGAAAGACATTTTCCGTCCCGAAGGTGATGTAGAGCGCTAGATTGCGCTCCATACAAAGGGGGCTGCACTGCAGATTGAGATGATAAATAGATTACAAAACATATCTAATCATGTAGATGTGATGGAAATTTCCATGCAGAATGAATAAAGGCAAATGTATGTCAGTCTTCCATTTTATCGTGAACGTGAAGCTTAGTGCTGGGACAAAATCAATTTATCTTCCAAAAAAACAACAACAAACACCAAGTAGGCTAGTAAGGTGAAAACATTTCTTCACAACTAGGTGAGAACGGAATTAGAGGTAACCATAGTTTTAATGTACTGTTGCCGCTTCACCGCTAGAAAAAAAAAAAAGAGTAATTAAGGATTAAATTATTAAGGATAGTTCATTGAAGACTGCCAATTTAGTGCTTCTATTCAATTTAAGGTTATTTTTAGAGTTTAGATTTCAAAATCAAATTCACAGTGCAAATAAATGTGCATTCCGCTGGATGCAGGTTTCTGTTCTGACAACGCGATCGTCACTCAGCCTGTCCAATCACCGGTGACAGCGGGTGACGTTGTGTTTGCAGCGTCGCGTTCAGGAACCGGGTTGCCAGTTTTACGACTCCCATGGTAGATCAGTACACGGAAGAAACAAAGTACTCAAAATTAAGTTCATTTCACCCAACTCTAGCGTTCCGTGCGGGATGCCAAATTGAGTATATGCCATATTTCTCAAATTTGAGTAACTGTATCCAAAGTTTATAGCGGGTAAATTTAGCCTAATGCAATAAAACTTGTAAAAAACAAAAAATGAGCACTTTTCCGCAGGGTTAGTAAGAAAATGTTACACAACATTTAAAATAAAGTGATGATTGAATAATAATATAAATTTTCTTGATTTTGTGTATTGCTTAGTTTCCGCGATTTTCAACAATAACGGCTAGTTTAGTACCGTAAAATATTTATTGTTGTTCGGTATTTAAATCTGATTTACGTCAAATAATGAAAGTATGCAGACGACTTCCTTTTTTACTGAAAAATGAGTTGTCAATGATGTACTTACCCTTTGAGTAATCTTTACCTAATGTGCAGAATAAAATTTACCCATCTCTCCAGTTAAACAACAGTACTCAATTTTAAGTTTAAAAATATTCAATTTTAGGTTGTTTCTTCCGTGTAGCTTTGTGGCAACGTGTACCGTGCTGCATAAATATCCAGACACTCAAGCTGTTCACATTTTTGAAATGGCCCGTAAATAATAATTTCGTATCATAACAGTGAATGCTTTTCGCTGTCATCAAGTAAAGTAATTTAACCTGAAGTAGGATACACATTTTGAGCTCAAACAATGATAAAATCCGCTGAAATGTAAAATATAATATTGCTTGTCATGTTTATAAATCCGGATATTCTAATCGAATTGAAACAAAATCCGGACACTTTTGAATCCAGACAGGCAACATTATCTCCATCTCTTCATTTTTAAATCTTTAAAATGTAAAGCGTAAACAATAGATTCACTTAATCAATGAAAAAAGTAGCTTATAATGAAAATCAGGGTTGCGGCTTATCATTTTTGACTCAGGCATATTCATTTGCCAATATCTCCTTTCAGAGGGTCGATTTGATAATATGATGTATGATGAACTTGTAGTGCATGAGTAGACCTACAACTTTGTCTAACAACATTGCTCTAACTCCTATATCTTCGACATGAGAGCGTATATTCACAGTGATCTTCACGATGATAATCGCGTGATCTTCACCGCGAATATCATCGCGAAGATCACTGCGAATATACGCTCTTATTCCTCAGATATAAGAGATAGAGCTATGTATTGTTAGACCAAGTTGTAGGTCTACTCATGCACTACAAGTTCATCATACATTATATTTTGAAATTGAGCTTCTGAGAAGAGCTATCGCAAAATGAATATGGATAAGTCAAAAATGATAAGCCGCAATCTTGATGAAAATATATTTGACGAAGGATAAATACTTCAAATATTATAGCGCATAACTAACATCTTTGTGCAACTCATGCGGCATTGCCAGCAGTAGGTATTTCACTGAGGTACCATTCGTTGCATATTTCAAACATCCGTCTTTCCACATATAACGTATTTTGCAAAAATGTAGTTTGACGCACATTTATCCCATGTTACATAGTAAATTCAGATTACCGATGCCGGAAACATTTTTAGATTTTGAACTGCTGAGTAATTCGGTAAATTTTTCAAATGACCGTTACACGAACATTTCTTATTCAGCCTGAGGCTTCAATTTTTAAATGTGGTCGGGAATTGATTTTAAATTATTAATTTCATGTTGTATTTCCGGAGACTCACCTGTTGAAGTTTGTTCTTACTTTCCCTTCTTTGAATGGAGTTGATAGCATGTCGTTTAAATGATATTGTTGTTTCTCTGTTTGTTGGTGTTGTTGTGAACAGTTTACTGGAATTGTTGAGAAACCTTCGAAGTCTGACAAGATCCTCGCATTCGCTATCCGTGTCTGGCTCGCTACTTGTTTTAAATTCGGACTCAATCATGCTATCGTACAGGGTGTTAGTTAACTGCTTAATTCGATGTTTATCCGGTGCTGCATCTTGCCATACTTCGATAGAAATTTTACATCTGTCCGTGTCTTGTCGAATACATGTCTTCCAGGTGTACGCAGGTCTTCCGATTTGCTTTGGTCCTGCTATTTTATGCTTAAGGGCCGTTCTCAAGATTCCTCCTGGCTCGCTCCGTAGAATATGTCCATTATAATTTAGCCTTTGTATTCTTTACTTATTGTTCACCGTGTATCTTCCGAGCCAGTCAAGGACTATGTGGCCACTACTGTTATGTTCTTGATTATTCTCAACGTTGTCACTGTCATTTCCCTCATCATCGATTACTACATTTTGCTGGTTATTCGGTGGCTCGTTCTCGTCATCAGAGGTTCTGTTCATTTCGGTATCATCTGTACAAAGATTATGAAGACCCAGCAGCATCTCCTGTTCCATCCTGCGCAACGAGTTTCGGCTCCGTTTGATCAGCGAGCCAACCTTCATTAAATAGGTTACCACTGGGGTGATAAGGCTGTGGTAAAGTTTCCTAACCACACTCGATGTTAAAAGATTTTCTTTTAGAAAAGAGCACAGATAATGATACACTTTGTAGGCTTTCTTTATCCGCTCAGCTGTTGTGGATCCTCTTGTGAGACTGCTAGTTATATGTGCGCCTAGATATCTCAGTATGGAGACGATGGATAGCTTTTATTTTCCAAAAGTAGCCGTGATTTCTGGGCTGATATTGTTTGTGAACTCCAGCTCGTTCTTAAGCACCTTGGACGATTTTCGGCCTTCATTATAGCCCAAAATCTTTCCACCGGACGAATCTCTGGTGAATTTGGGGGGTTGGCGGTTTTTGGTATAAAAACAACTTTATTGTCCCTGTACCAACGTCGATCGCGCGTAATGGCATGATGCCAGGTCCGGACAAAATAATGTCTCGTCTCCGTGGGGCCGCAGGAAGGGCAACAGACGCTTTTGGAGGCACTCGTTACGGTAAATTTAGCTGTTGATGGTACCCGTTGTGATGTACGGTTTACTCAGTTCACCGAATTGGCATATGGTCTGCCAGAGCGGCGTATGGCGTATTTGTCCACTTTCTTCTTCCTTATGTCTTCCGGAACATCAAGCCGTGATTTGGCAACGTAGAACTTCAGCACCGGTATATGCTTTGCGTCTGCCTTGATGTAGGTTTCGTCATCCATAACCACACACATCGGTTTCGTTAACCACTTTCAATACAGCTTCCTGGCGCGGGATTTGGCCACCGAGTTTTGTTGATCACGCCGGTTCGGTGACTTGCGGACCTTGAATACACGAAGCCCAGCTCGATTCATGGTTTGCTGAACGAACCAGGTTGAACACTTTGCCTTCAGAGCCACTTCGCGAATCGAAAGGTTCGGATTACACTTGAAATAATCCAGCACCTTCCTGGCCTTCACAAGGTCAGCTGTCTTCGATTTTCTTCCACTCCCAGCCCGATTTTACCACCCGAGACACAGTTGTATGGGTGATTCTCAGTTGTCTTCCGATCTATCTCATGGTCACAGTCAGATTTTTCAAGTCGGCGCGCAAAATTCTCCGCCGATTTTCTTCTTGTTTCGATGACATCTCAGTAACCACTGAACCGATTGTTATGAAATTTTGCAAATGCAAACAATTCACTCCAAACCAGTTATACCCCGATTTTCACACGGATAAAAATGGTGCATTTTTTTCGAGTACAGGCCTTATCTGGGATTTCGAAACAGCACCTTCGTTTTTTTAGATCGTGAAGTACGTGGTGCAACTTAAGGATGAACAGCTGTGGACTGAGACATCTAACCTATCAAAAGCTTGTTTCAGGTCCAACGGAACCAATAAGGTTTGCTGCATTTTCCTCCACCACTCGTCAAAGATACGACGAAGCACAATACTTGGTCCACTGCGCTCCGTTTTCGCTGAAATGTCATTTGGTAGCAATGCAGAGGGCCAACTTGTTCAGTTAGCATGAGTTCTGTCAGCTTTCCAAGCAGCTCCTCTGCTCCATATTTGAAGAACTCGTTGTATAGGTTATCCTGTCCTGGCGCACTGTTATTCCTGGTTTGCCAAATAATAGACCTTATTTCTTCCAGAGTTGGTTCAGGGTTTCACAGTCGTCGTCCTCGATTATCAGTCCAATACCCTTTTCCGCGTTAGAGTTTGCCATTTCTCTGAGTCTGTGCTCGCACTGTTGAATGGTAATAAACTTTCTGTCTCTTGTTTTGCTTTATTAACCGAAGCGTTTTGGTCTTTTTAGCAAGGGGGTTGTCCTCCTCTATATCCAACAGGAACTTGTTGACATTCTCAGCGAAGTGTTCCTTGTATTTTTTTTTTTTTACTGCTCCTGCTTGCCTAGCAGCTTTGTTAGAGCAGGATTCTTCCTAACCTCTAGCCTTTTTTGTTGAGCCAGGAAATAGCGTTTGAAAGCTTCGACTCAACGAGGATATGATGGTGGTCCTTAACTTGCGAGTGTTTCTTTCGCCACGGAAACGACAGATGATTCGATTTTAGTCCAAACGCTTTTGATGTCCTCTTAGTAGTTTCCGATCTACGTTTTCTTGAAACTTCTGTTGAGTCTCCTGATCTTTCCTTAAACGTCCAAATCAAATCTTAATCTCTTTGATGGGTTTTCTGACTGGCTTCGATTTCTGTCTATTTGTGATAGAGAAGTTGTACTCTGCCTCAAGGTGCATGAGACAATTTTATGATTGCTGATAATTACTGGGTCGAAGTAGGCTGTGATTTTGGGAATTCGCATTAAGGGCATGTTTATCATTAAAACGTGATCCAATTTGTCGAGGTGATATTAACTGATGGTGATGTGCAAAAGGTTAGATAATTGTTCAGTCTGAATCCGGGCATAACATATTTTAATCTATTTGGATTACATTGATCATACAGCAGGTTGTTTCCAATCAGTGATTTGTCGTCTTCAGACTGGGCGTTCTTCCCAATTCTTGCGTTCATATCACCTGTTATGATAATGCGTTCTCAGAACTTTCCTCGTAGATTTAGCATTGTTATATGCTCTCAAGATGCTGAACTCCTCATTTTCAACCTGCGTACCAGTTCTAGCGTATATTGACACCATTATCACACTTTTTCCAAATATCTCGCACATATATGAGCAAGAGTTGCTGCTGATTCATCGAAACTTATTCTCCTGGATGTTACATTTCGCCACCACAATGGCCGTGCCTCCAACCAGTCTCTCACTGGAGCATCCTTGTATATTTACATTAAATTATATGTAATTTGTTGTCTCTACGGTGCTAGGGTTTCCTGTATTGCTATTATCGAGTATCTGTTGCTTATGAAGTGGTTATCCATTGCATTCCGTTTAGCTTCCTCCAAGCATCCTCTTCCGTTCCAATCATTCCAGCAATGATGAACTTATTCCCTTGTTGAGTAATTGCGAATCCAAGAGCCAATAGTTAGTTGTGATGCATTTGGTCCTACATGACTCTGGATATTCCTAATGTACCATCTGATGCAAATTTTTGGACAACACTGTCATAGTGATCTGGGTTGCGTCTGCTCCTGAATGCAGTCTAAGAACTCCATATGCTCTGTGCCTTTCACCAAACACCACGATATGGCCGTCTTCGTGATGCACCTCTATTCTTCTCCTGAAGATCTTGACTGCCGCAGCTACAGTCTCTTCCCCTTCCCATGCATTGGTCTCAGCTCGACGTTCTAGGAAATTAGTAGTCCTGAGTTCAAATGTTGCACCTAAGTGAGGCATCTCTTCAGTTGTAACTGCTAAGGATTCCCTGAAGTCTTCCATGTGGTTTCTTGTATGCTCCACTACACTTCTCCGAAAATCCGTGATCTTCGTTTGGTGTTCTTGGGTTACTTGCTTTGTGTTATACTGCTGAAGTGTGTCCATCACCGATGATATTTTTTGACAAGTATGCTTCCATTATCGTATCTCATAAACTCCATTGAAACTTGATGTCTCCGCACGTAAAACACCGGAAAAGAGATAGAAATGTAAAATGTTAAACATGCGGTGATATTATCACAACGCCCTATCTCAAGGGCTAATTTTGTTAGTAAACTAATACAAAAATACAAAGATATAGATAAAGGTGAACGAGAATTCTATAGAAAGCTACAGAATAATGATTATTCAATTACTTTTAAAATCTGATAGAACAAATGTGCAAATGTGACTAAGAGTAGATGTATAATAGATATGCAGAAAAACAAAAAGAAAAAGAAATAAAATTAAAGACAAGTGATAGATTGAAGATAGGAAAGCACAAGTTGAAAATAAGAAGCTGCTGAAAAAGCTAGTGCAGAACCTTAGTGGACCCTCCCAGTTCGTCCAATAGAGTTGGTGTTAGTTACTACAACTCTGTCCAAGGCGCGTCCTAATGATTGATTTAGATTCAAGACGCGGAAAACTAAATAAGAAAAAATAATAGGAAAATGAAAGTTAAAAGTGGAGGTGCTAATTATACGGTTAAGTTAACATTTTAAGTAAGAACAAGAACCAGTTAAATCTCAGATATTACATTGTCTAAAGTCAACAAATTTAACACACGAGAAAGTGCTACACACTATATGCAAGTGACTACTAACTAGGTAATTATAATAATAACCACTCAATTGTTCACAGAACCATAGATAACGATCATATCATTAGGGCGTCGTTGATCCCTTCAGCAATGGGGAGGGGAAAAGATCCTTACCTTCTAATTTTGATAAATTGGTGGAGGTATCCGGATTTTGATGCAGCACGGTAAAAACAACAACACAGACTTTGATTCGTAAAATCGGAAGGCATTACATTAGAGTCAACAACGCAAACTATTGACGGAAAACAAATGAAGTGCCACAAAAAAAAGCACACAGCAGTGAAAATGCGGTTAGACGCACATGCGCTTTCATCCGAATCGCCCGAATGTAGGCATGCAACCTCTAGCTATGTGCTTCAAACGGATGCACCATTCAGCAGAGTGCTTTGCTTTATTCGACTTTATTGCTTCCGTGATTCGTGCCGGAATATGCATTCGCCATTCACCAAGATAGAACAGGAAATTTGCATTGAAACCAGAACACCATCGAAGGCAAATATCGTACGTCACTATTTGTCAGCATCAACAAATCGCAATCATTCAGTCATTGATGGGCAGTGGGAAGGTCTTGATTCAGGTTCGCTTACTTCCATTTTGACTGAACCATAAACTTTTAAGCTTTCTGTAGAATTGCATTACGCGTCGGACCGACAGATTTTCCCAGATAGCTGGTATTTGTTAACCTCCCCACAACTAAGTGCTACTATGCAAAAAATTGCTAACAAGCCGCACATCCAACCCAATATGCAAATTTCGAGTGGAAAAACAACTTCATTACATGCTTCGCATCTGCACGTTCGTCTCCGTATCGATGGTTCGGAACGGTAATGAAAAACACACAAAGTATTATACCATACCGGGAGGACAAACAAAAAATGCACACTCTGTTGGCATAAAATGATTCAATTATGATTCCATCATCGCGGGAACCGCAGTGCACCGCTACTATATTTAATAGCCATATGAGACGATCGGATTACGCCCGTGAACCATCAAATGGCCCGTTCTGGCGGCAGTATTACCCACCCTCGACAGGATATGCCTCCGCATTCAGCCGATTTGGGGTTTGTTTTAAAAGTCGTTTTTGAAGAATAAACGAGAAGCACCGGATAAACACAAACGCTCAGATCGGCTACCGTTCTTCCCAATTTTGCTGACGGCGGAGGGAAGAAACGAACGAACTCATATCCTTATTCCTTCATATCGGGAAATAAATCACCCAGGGCACAGTGTAATATGAGTTTTGGCATAAATTATGCTTTTTATGATGATTTAAACATGAACGCTCGGCTTTTCTGGGTTCCCTTTTCGTTCGAACAAGTAAGGATTGCGGTTATGTAAGCTCATGAGAAAAAGTTATTTTTATCGAGGTACAAATCAATCTAAAAAGGCTATCAGTTCGTCATTCCGCAGGATGTTGATACATTGCGGTATGTGGTATAGGGAAGAGGTCCTGATTGATTTAAGAATTATAAATGGCAATAGGCATGTAATGTGTATGTCTATAGTATTATGAACAGTTTGATCACATAGTCGAAGCAAGAAAGAGGAGCTTTCCTACATGGCAAAAAAAATGAATTTTTATTTGAAGATTATGATGATGATGATGGTGGTGATGTAATACTACCATCTATTGAACCTGGTAGCATTCAAAGTATAGCAGTAGAATAATCTGAAAAACAATTTGATCAGGATTCTTGAGCCTGTCCACGTTAAATTTCGGACACCACCTAATTCAACGAAACCGATTGTTTATTTCACAATAACAGGGTTATATCTACATAAGAAACAGTTGATAAGGATGTTAATCCTTCTTTCTGCAAAATTCTCGAACTTTCTGTGGTACACTTGCCATTAGGTTCCTTGCGGTATCCCCAGATACCCCCGCCGTGACGATTCTCCATCTTCTCTTGAAATAATCGGTACCATTTGCTGTCTTCTTAGTTTCCGCTTAACTAGAGCCCAGTACTTCTTTATTGGGCAAAGTTCTGGACATTTTGGTGGATTGGCACCTTATACCATCAACGGGACGGGTTTCGTATAGTTACAAGAGGCCAAAACAGAGCTGGAGAATCGTGGCTTCTGATAAACGGTAGCAACCGCTTTTGCAGACATTCTTCCTCGTACACATCCTTATTGATAGTGCCGGTAGAGACGAAATTTTTAGATTTTCGATCACAACTACATAAGTCCTGTCAAATCAAATACTTCATCTGAATTTGCACACCTTCTATGTCCGGAAACAATCGGCAATGGCGAGCCTTCTATGTCCGGAAACAATCGGCAATCGGCAAGCCAGACCTGCAAATCTTTGAGTACGTATGTTTCGGCGTTCATTATGATACAAGAAAAAGTTTGTAAACAATTTGTGTGAAGCTCCTTTGCACGACTTCTTGCAATGAAATGTGGCTTGTCATCACGGTTGGGCACCTTTTTCACTGTAGACGCTTTCAGTCCTTGCCTCTGCTTTACTTTTCGTACGTATGCTTTTGATTTCCCACATTTTACACAGAAATATCGGGATTTTTCTTAATAATGGCTACCACCTTCTTGTCCATTTGTCGGGAGCATACTTTTCGATTTGTTCCACTTTCAACCTTCCAATCCACATTCATGCGCTGGTCAGATGATTTTCAAACACAAAACATGGTACTTTTCGGTAGTTTTAGTTTCTCGGATTTTGCTGCCGTTCGTACAAAATGTGTTTGCGCAATTCCACTTGATTCGAGGCCATTTTACTGACTGTTACAAGAATGTAAACATGTTGTACCACGAAATAAACTAGAGAGTTTCAGCTGGCATACAAGTGAAACGTTGCAGCGATCCGTGAAATAATTCAAAATCTCCACTGAAAGAACAGTGCCCGACAGGCTTTGTTGTTGTTTGTGATCATCAAGCTCCTATATGAAAGAGCAGAGGCACTCAAGCGAAACCGAGAATCAAGCGGCAATATCTCCTTCCAAAAGCACACTCACCGTAATTGAACTGAGTCCTCGATTGACAGAATAAACCTAATAGATGGGGTCGAAAAGCCCACCCTCGTTCCGCGAAATATTCAAATAGGGAGGAGGCAGTGCCATGTTCCCTATCCAAATCGTTTCACTTTGGTCCCCTGATGAACCCCTATCTTTCTCAGTTATTATATATCTATTTTTATGGTATAACGTCATCATCTTAGACACAATATCCCTCCAACGTTCTCGGTTCATGGCTGCTCCGCTCCAATCTCGTGGATTTTGCCCCACATAGTCTAACCATCTTGCAACCACAATCCACACCATTTTCGCAAGAAAGTTATCCGACATTTTCACAACATGTCTTGTCCAGCGTATTCGTACATATTTGACCACTTTACAGATACTGGGTTCGTCAGCGAGTAACGTGAGCTCATGGTTCATCCTCCGTCTCCAGACTCCGTTCTTCAGCACTCCGCCAAACCATCTTATTACACTTCTCTCAAAAACTCCGAGTGTTCGCAAGTCCTCCTCAAGCATTTTCCACGTCTAATAAGAGTTTTATACACCATGGAATCCGACTGATAAAACACCTCCGAATCTCAATGCTGTTATCACTTTCCGCAGTAGCCAGATAGATGACTACCTCGAGTCGACTACCTCGAGTTTACCTAGAAATTAGAAGAAAAATTAGTATCTTCCATTTAATTCCAACTACCTTTGCTTATCTTCGACAGATACGCGTATTTCGTCTACAATGTGCAGACTTTTTCAGTGTTTTGTTTTTATTTATCAATAAATAAATTAGATTAGATAGAAGATTAATAAACAATCAATCGTAGACTACATCAATGTTCTTATCTCCTATTATTACTTAATGTATTGAAATATCTTTTCAGTTTTGCACGAGGCATACAAAGGTCAATCATTTCACTATGTTCAGTACTAATAACTCGACAGTACGAGACACTGAAGAAGTCTGCACATTGTAGACGAAATACGCGTATCTGTCGAAGATAAGCAAAGGTAGTTGGAATTAAATGGAAGATACTAATTTTTCTTCTAATTTCTAGTTACAGGTATTCCACTAAACAGCTCAAACCCTCTAGGATTCGAGTTTACCGCCGTCGATCGTTACATTGTTGCATAGTCGAGCTCTGTTGGACTCGGTTATGCATGCCAGCATGTACTTCGTTTTGGACGTATTGATCTTTAACCCTATGTTCACTGCCGACAATGTCCACGTTATTTTATATAATATGCGGCTTTGAAGTCGATGAATAGACTTTTGAAGGATCTGAAGCCGATGATAACTTCCCACGAATCTATTTGCTAGTGGCGACACTCTCTGAAAGGTGATTATTGATAAGTTCTGCTCCGATACTATCCCTTCAACCTGGTTTGTTATTCTTCAGCTGCTCGATGGCATCCTTAACATTACCTATCGTCGGGGGCGGCACATCTTCGTAACTTGCTGTATCACCGACGGCACTTCTTTCGCTGCCCTGATCTTCTTCCTGTGCTCCATTCATGTGTTCAACGAAGTGCTGCTCCCACCTTACGGTCACCTAACAATCGTCTATCAGAATACTCCTATCCTTATCCCGACAAATATCAACTCGCAGCACGCCTCTGCGGAATGTGTTAAGTTTCTGGTAGAACGGTAGTTTCAGATTTCCTGGAGGCGCTTTTTCTCACGGAAAATTTGGGTTTGCTGCCTCCGCTCCTGTCTATACCGTTCCACATTCTGACGGATAGCTTGACTTAGCATAAGTGCCCGCGCTGAGTTATTGTCTTCCAACACCTGCTGACACTCCACGTCGAACTGCTCTTTCTGTCGGCTTCGTTCCACGTATTCTAAGACGTTCTCCGCTACGCCTACTGACAGCTGTTTACACGGCATTCCAACAGTTCTCGAGGGGAGCTTTGTCGAGCTCATCCTCTTCCAGCAGCGCAGTTTCAAGCGAACAACCTTAGCTTTGAATTCCCCAATGATCCGCTTGATGTCGTGTCTTGAGTAGCGGTCGTATTTATGCTCCAGCTGTGCGTAGAATTCTTTTTTATCAGCATCAGTACTTCTGAAGTGACGGCTCTGTACGTTAATGATGCTGATGTTGAAGAACACGCCCTTGATAATCAACAAAATTTGGCTGAAAGTAATATCGGTTGTATAATGTTTTTTGCTTATTAATTAAATTCCTCTCACCTAAATTACCTCTCAAGTTTCTAAAATCCCTGTACGGGATCCAACAGACCTGCATTTAAATTCCCCCTCAGTGTTTCTGATCTCGATTTGCTTTCTTGCTGGCGTTCTTGAGGACTTGGGATCTTCAAACACTCCAGCTCCTCCAGCGACCGCTTCGCGTAATGTGCCGAGGCCACATCCAGCCAGAACACTACTTCTGGTACGCATTTTATGCTGTACATCTCCCCGCTGACCACATGTCCCTAAGAAAAGAAGAGCGGCTTTGACATCTCCTTCTCACTGATTGTCAGCCACAAGAGGACCTTCTACGGGAAATGTACTTCGCGTCACCTCCTTCTTAGGACACGTGACAAAGTCGGTCCCCTACCAGTCATTGCCGACGAGCGACAGGTACATCTCGTCGTCCATGATCAAAACCACGTAGAGCTTCACAGGGAAGACATTCTTGACGGAGCACCTTTAGGCGCTGCTTTTGGGTGGCCGCTTGCCGTTTGCCAAATACTGTTTGACCATCTGGACTTACACTTTTTCACTTGTGAACGCAAATTGGTTTCCGATGCGGAAAAAGCGGAATGTCTCCGGTGCTTGAAAATGCTCACGTGCAAAGGATCGCCATCTAGTGGTTTGATGCGAAATCTCCAAATGAAACACAACATATCTTGCAACCGGAAAGAGAACACGTCTACCGAGCAAATTGTAGAAATGATGAAAACTCTGTTTGTTTTTAAATGTTTCTTTCAGCGCTGTTTTCATTTCAAGTTCGTCAGGAATCATTTTGTTTCTTCTTTGAAACTTGATGGAAGCCACGAACAGGTAATAATTTTCGAACACCCACTTCGAAAATCCGCCGTGGTCAAGTTCAATAATCGCGACGTCGCCAAACCTAATGGTCAAAAATAATGATAACGTAAGCAGAAAAACCTGATCTGAGCCTGCTTGTCGACTCGTAAGGAAAGCAAGCTACCCAAGTAGCGTGCTAGTGTTCAATACAAAGGTAGGCCAGAAACGTGTTCAGATCACCGCAGGAGTCCCACAAGGTTCGAACCTGAACCCGGTGCTATGGAACACGATGTACGATGAGGTAGTACGGCTTGAGTTCTCGAACGGGGTGAAGATTGTCGGGTTTGAAGACGACATCTTCTAGGTTGATGTCGTCTGCAAACCCGACAATCTATGCGGTGAATCCATTGAAGAAGGTGAGCTAACGGCCTCGTACTCTATTGGCAAAATGGAGAGATGGATGAATTCCAGGAAACTAGAGCTAGCCCACCAAAAGACCGAGGTCATGGTTGTTAACAACCGAATATCAGAGCAACACGCGACGATTAGTGCAGAGGTCTTTGAGGTACCTGGGGGTAATGATCGACGATGAGCTGTCGTTTACCAGCCACGTCGACTACGCCTGCAAGAAAGTCTCTATGGCTATATCGGCATTATACCGCATGATGTCGAATAGCTCAGCGATACAGGGGAGCAAGCGTAGGCTCCTGGCCAGCGTCGCCCTGTTTATAATGAGATACGGTGGGCTGACATGATGGCCGTGAGCGATCGGGACTCGACCCTAGATAATCTTGTCCAGAGAATGTGTAAAGATCAGGACACCTGGGACGCGGTTATCACGGCAGGCTCTCAGATTAGAACTTCAGAATAAATGTCGAAACGACCAGCAACAGGCTAGAGGAATCAACTATGTAGTTAAACATAAGCCCTAAGTAGTTAAACATAAGCGGGTGCTTAACGCACAATAGCACCCTCCCCGAAGTAATACCACGAGGCACGGATGGGTTTTTAGTTGACACCCTCATTCCCAACGCCCTGAGTTCTTCAGTCTGGAGTCTGGCTGTCTGAGTCTGGAGTCTGGATGCCGATTTTCCATACCGTCAAAAAAAAAACGTTGTAGTGGATTGGATTGTTGCGTTTCGAGGTGTTCGATTAGGACAAACCCAGGACTGTCGGAATATGATGCTAAGAAATTCAATGTCAACCAAAGCACCGTCAGATGAACTCGTTTGCGAGCAGGATTTCGATCTCTTCGGGCTAGTAAGCAACCATTCAACAAGACACTCAAGAAGAATCTGGTGGCCAGAAGACTAATTCCCGGACAAAAGTTCTATAAAGCCACTGGTCGTGGAGATGTCTCTAGCAAGTGTTCAAGTTTTGCCGACAAATTCGCAAAAAAGCATATGCTCTGACAAGGTGTTTAGAGCACTAAGTCTATGGATTCGAAAACGTACGAGCAGAAGCCTGAAAAAAACGTATTCTACCCTAAAGCTCACAATGAACCTGTAAATTTTCGACCTGATTTGGCAAGCTGCCACTACAGCGGAAAAGCACTACGGTAGTATCGTGACTACGGGGTGGATATCTGCGGAAAGGACATTAATCAACGCAACTACCCTCAATTCCACCAGATTGAGAAATATTGGGCATTTGTCAAACCAAAGTTGAAGAAGCGTGGAAAGGTGTTTTGGGATGCAACAGAGATGATAAAGTGGTGGAACAAAATGGCCGCTAAGGTTAGTCAACAGATTGTCTAAAACATTACGAGTTAAATTGCCTTTAATAAATGACCTTTTGGGTACTAAATTCCGAGATAGATCCGTTTTTTGCGTTCAGATATATAATGAATCAATCTTTAACTCTGCGTTTCCAGTTGTGTATCAGCAAGGTATTCGTTTTTTAGATCATGGATTCACTGTAATAAGTGGTAAAGTCCGAAAAGAGCAGAAAACTGCTTTTTCGAACTTTATCCAAACACTATTATCACCTTATTTAAGAATTTTAAGCAATCGAAACATTACTAAAATTGACTCATAGAATGAATTAGTGTACACAGTTTTGTGGCAAAGTATGGATGTCGAAAAATTTATAGATTCAATTTGAATTGCACCAAAACTTTCGATGCATTCAAAAGCATCTTTTGAAAACGCAGTATTTCAGATTATCAAAATCTTATTTTATAAACGTATGGTGTCATTTTCTGATAAATTAAAAAAATAATTGTTTGAATCTAGCTTTAATCGATATGAAATGCACTGCCAAAAATTGCGGCAATGTTTCAAGTTATTGATTCAAGTTTGCCAACAATTATATCATTTTCAGTTAGTATTAGCTAAGCATTGCACACTGGGCCAGATGAAACTCAAGGACAAAACTGTCTTCGGCGAAGTTCCAGCTTATAATTAGGGCTTTAATATGACATCAGTTTCAGTTAGGGTGGTCCTTGAATAGATTGAAAAAAAAATCTATTTTTCACATTTCTTGACATAAAGCAACACAATGTTCTACAATGTACAATGTAATTGTTGGACTAAAATCGCGATATCTTTTGAACGGATGTATGAAAATAGGTTTTTTCTTCATCAAGTGTGTATTTAAACAAGTTCTAAAAATTTGTTGAACACACCGTTTTCATAAAACGTGAAATGAAAAAGTTAGGCGAAAAATACTATTTTTTCAGGGCCGCCCTACTCTAAAGCGTAAAAACGATCATAACTAATGACACAAAAGGCCTACGACTATGATTTCTGCAGCAAAGTTGCTTTAAATTCAATAAGGAACAACATTGTAGAACATTGTGTTGCTTTATGCCAAGAAATGTGAAAAATAGAATTTTTATTTCAATATATTCAAGGACCACCCTAACTGAGACTGATGTCAAATTAAAGCTCTAATTATAGGCTGCAACTTTGCCGAAGACAGTTTTGTCCTAAAGTTTCATCTTCATAGTGAAAATAATTTATTACTGATAATTTTTCATTCTGGCCCAGTGTGCAGTGTGCATTGTATTTCTCATTTTTGCAGAACTCAACACTCAGTCCAAGTCATCCGGAATGTGTAAATCTAACTTCAAGTAATGCTTAGCATGATAAAAAAAACAAAATTGTCCATGTAATAATATACATGACAATAATGCAATCGACGGAGTGACTTGCAGACACAGCCCGTGGAATGTGGCGTAGACGTTCGACCTTTGTCATTCCTCTAACCTTTCAGATGACGAGGGTCGCCATGTGCGATACTGATGTGAGAAACATGACCCAGTACTTACCAACGCTTTCTCTTTCTTCTCTTCCCATCCAGGTGAACGGTTGATCCAGTATGCGAGCGAGAATCTCGTCACGGAGATCCTGGTCCATCCTCAGATCAACACCTTCATCCAGTGCATACGGAATTTGCTGAGTAGCTTCACCCGGCACCGACACATCATCCACACCGGATACACCTTCGCCGGCAATGGTTCCTGGGTCCTGCAGGTAATGATTCACTATGATGTTCCTCCCACGTGTCATCAACGGGGTTGTGGGGGTGAAAAGGAAAGCGATAGATAATTACCCCACGGTAGTTCTGAAAATAGAAGCGACACAGAATGACCTGTGACAAGAATTAATTATCCCCTCCGAAAGGAAAACTGAAGCGATTAAGGAAATTGAAACATATGAGCCGGAAAATTACTTGCCAGAAATTGCGAACGAGGTCACATTGGTCGAGATGAATTATCTCATTTTACTAAAGCCGTTCATTACAATTAATTAGGAATGCATGCAACAAGCTATAAGAATTTCGTAACTGACAGTGCCATACGAGCCGGGAGAAAAGTGTTCCAATCATGTTTTTAAAAATTCACCTTCTAATCTCATTCCACTTTTACCTTTTTCACGGTTGCATAACCGAAAACGGATGGACGAACGAAGAACATTTCCATTCCCAATCCACCCAAGAAAGGAGCCAAAATGTTAAAGGTCATGTTTTATGAGCTAATCCATTTCCATCGCTCACGGACTGACTGTGCTGTTGTTACTTGTGCCACCCCATACAGCTGGGACGTTTCCCGGTGACGCAACCTTGACTCCATGGCAGCACCAACAACGGGTGAACGGAACGCTACATAACCAAGTCGCTTCGAATAGGATTAAAAGGGGCACCTCATGGAAGGTTCACCGGAAGATAATGCAAGGTTAGCACACCTTCCAGCTTGACACCTTTCGTGGCCGAGGATTTTCGGGGGGATCAAGATTTCGCTGCTCACTCATGATGGCTAGTCTGACATTTAGAGGAGGGTACAATTCTAGTGGCAAGTTCTTCGCATATAGATCAGCATATGGGGTAGGGAACGGCTTAATCAGGGGTGACTGTTTAAATCAGTTGTTACACCTTCATTTTCCATTTTACTTTTAATGATACGAACTCAAGCTCTATCTACCGGTCTAATGATTCGATGCATAAATCATGATTGATTACGAATTTATTACTGTCATTTAAATACATCATTCAGAAAACCAGCAGTTCGCTACCTGTTAATGAAGTTCTTTCAAATTTGGCCTTTGTGTATTTTGCATTTGTTCGCGTGTACCGGAGGGAATGTCTTCATCAGCTCCTCCTAGGCTTATTGCCAGAATGTGATGTTGAACATTGAGGTAAATTTATTTCATATTTAGACGATCTGAAATCACTATTTATTTCATGTTTCTTCCAGTCATTTAAGGTGGTTCTATGCTTATAATTATATTGTCTATCATATGGCACTGTCATATGCAATAAAAAAATTGTTTAGGAGATGTCCAATAGTACTCAACGATAAATAATGCTTCCGATTCCGATCACTTTGCGATTTGCTGAGCACAAATCTCAAATACTATTAAGACTTCGTGCATGATATTTTCAGCAAATGCTTGCTCCATTGGAGCATACTTTGGTTAGCAGTTTGAACTCTTTTGGTTTCGGTATAGCTGTGATATTTAGTTCCAAACACTTGAAGTGAAAATTATTCTAACCTAGAATTTATATTGGAAAAGGACTCGGTCGTGTATGTCCTTAAACAAAGCATCCTGTTTGTCGTCACAGTCGCTTTGTCTAACATTTCCGTAAGAGTAAATGAAATAAGAAATACTCATTGCCAATCTAAGGATCGATGACAAACTACAAATTTGGTCGTGTACGTCCGTCTCATAACACAATGACGTCTCTATAAGGTCTGACCCGGTAGCCACAACAATATTAGTGAAATGAGCAAAATTCGCTCATGACACTAATACCACCGCACTCCTTGCGCACGCTACACAAGAGCTCGAAAAGTGCTACGTCATACTATTTTTTTTTCATTCGTTCGCTCCGTGATTGTTTATTGTGTGCGGTATAAAACTCAATTTTTCAACCGATTTCAGTCTATCGATAATGGAAAATTGACTTTATATCGCTACTCGTTTTTCAAGTCCCAAAGTTTGAAAGTCAATGTGGCGAAAATTCAATTACCTCAGTTAATTCACTATAAATGACCCATGTTATCGGGAGGAATGCTTTTGCTTAATAAATGGCATTAGTATCATGATTATTTTCACAATTCAGCATTTATAATAAACGTTTGAACCGATTTTTTTTACCTGAACCTATGCACGCCAACAGAAATTTGAATAGTGTTACGTCATCACTCGTCGGCTCAGCAATGTTTACATTAGTTTTGCTTCCAATACAAGCAAGCAGTGCGTTGTCCCAGACCTTACATACATGTCATTGCTCATAACAGGCTAGTAGACGAGTTTGTAATCATAGCAATCGACATGTTTTGGTTGATTGTTTTCGAGAGCGGATGGGTTGAACGAAGGAGCGGGTTGAGGAAATTGACGCTTGCAGCAAATCGTAAACTGGCCTATTTCATTTCGCCTTCGTGCACAGAAACGGAATCGCACTCATACAATATTGTTAGTTTATGTATAGATTGTGGAGCTGAAGAAAACATGTTCATGATCGGGAAGGAATCCGCACGCTTTTAATGAGTCCCTGCCATTGGGAACTTTCATTAACGCCTTCTCGACGGCAGCCATTACCTCAACACTTAGAATTGATATAACTCAGAATCTGTACTAGATATTGAAAATTTAATCCCATTAGTTTGTATGCTAACTTGCTGTGAGAGATCTGATGTTCATTCTCTAAGAATCGAGATTTATCAATTCGAAATAGCAAGGTAATTTTGCGAGAGAGATAAAAGCTAGAAATCACATGGTGCAGCAATTCACTTTACGACATGTTTCGATAAATGATGAGATGATGGTCCCGCCACTTACCCCTACAAAGGTTTGAGCTAGACGATTTAGCTATTAGATAATTGAATTAAAAACAATTCAACATTGCAAAACAAAAAACGAACTGACTTCATCTACAGATATAAACTTCTTCCAAAACTGTTCATTTGCTTTACAGCGATATAATTGTTAAAAGCTATTGATGTCAACCACAGATGTTCGCAAGTAATCCCAGCGATCAGAAAATCCTATTACAATTCAAATCACAGAATCCTGTATAAGGACATTATCAAAAGCCAATATCCGATCCTGCCCGCTACAGAGTCAATGAGGTTCCAACACTAGTTTTGGGCTGACCAAGGATATCCCTTATAAGGGAAATCTAGAAAATTTCCGAACCGAAAAAAAATCGTGGACCGGCCCTAGTCAAACTTTTACTTTCAACCACAACAGAACTGACAAAGAGTTCCCCGGCAATCAGCCAGACAACCCACTACTATTTCATGGCATCTTCTCAAGCATCGAAGTCCAATATTTTTTGTAAATTCAAAAGAAGTCGTTTATACCTGTATACCGCGCGCGAGGCTCAAACTTTTGAAGACTACACAAAAATAAAAACTACTTTAAATTACAATAACAGAATAAAAACTTTAAATCCATCATCATCACCGAGGCGAAAAACATTGTTTGTTTGTGCCCCATGACAAATATAAAACATTTAACAATAAACCATGCAAAAATATCCGTTGTAATAACATCGTCAAGATACAAAATTAGTCAAGAGTGAAAAGTTAACAGAGTAGCTGTTCAAAAGGCAGCTTTGAATTGTGAAATACATTGTCGCTTAAAATCTGTTAGCACGTTGCTGTACGTTTGATGCGTATAGCCATCGAATTGAAAACAGTTATACCTTTAAAAAACAACAAATTTTGTGAAGCTCCGTACACAAAAAATATGGAGGTCTAACATCATCCGCGTTTCTAGTGTTATATCTATAAATATCGCTTCCTCTTTCAATTCAATTACACAAATATCGAGGCAGCAAACCGTTTATTACTTTAAAAATGAACACCATTGTCAAATACACAACTCTCTGCTTCACCGATAGCCACTGTAGGGCATCTTACAAACAAGAGGAGGAAGTAAACCTGTTACATCTCAAGATCAAACGCATTATCTTATTTTGCAAACGCTGTAATCTCGATATTTGAGTTGGATTAGCTAAAAACAAAATGGAAGGGCAAATCAGAAGTAAGCAGAGGAATTAACGTCTAAATATTGGCAGCAGTCTTGGTAAAAGTCATGCTCATTAGATTCAAATGCGTGGATTTTCAGGCAACATAACATTGACTACCTATAAGTTTCATGCGAAAATCAAATGATAACTCATGACAACAAACGTTACTAGAAGAATGAACGTTCAATTTTCAAAATGCATTGATATTCATTTATGTAAACAAGTTCATTTTCAAAACGAATTTCGAAATGTTAGAAATGAAATTCAATCAACTACAATGAATATCAATTACCCGTCGGGATCGTTATAAATGCAAGGGCAGCCCAGTCCAGAATATTCTTGAGCAATATCTATTCCTCTCGGACGATGATGGCGGCCCTGGTTGTTACATGTTTGTATTAGGATTCAAAATCACTCAACAATAAAAAATCATCACAAGAGATGATAAGTCAGATTTCATCAAATGAAATTCATGCTAACCGATTGATAATCAAAACAACAGTGACAGCAGATTTTTGACCCGCACTTACCGTCCAAACACAATGATAACGGAAACGGAACGGAAAACGGAAATTTTGACAGTTGCTGCAAATGACTCCGATATGTCCAATTAGAATCGGCTTGGATCTAGCCTGTTTTCTTTCCGACAAGCAGGCATACTCAGATCGGGCTTTGCCGTTTTCCGTTTCCGTTATCATTGTGTTAGAGCCGACTTCATTCATTGCAGCAAACAAAATTCAGTTGGCATAGATGTGACAGCG
Source organism: Aedes japonicus (assembly GCA_034211315.2). Lineage (NCBI taxonomy): Eukaryota > Metazoa > Arthropoda > Insecta > Diptera > Culicidae > Aedes > Aedes japonicus. The sequence goes on from JASCZW010012790.1 coordinate 39,832, forward strand.
GTAACCATGAAAACCGGGAAAGTAAACATCATCATTACAATGGGATAAAATCATTTTCACTTCTCATGAATATTTTATGAAAATCTAAGGCACTGATTGGCAGTTCTAATTATACATTACATACAGCTTTATCAAATGTCCCATGTGCTGAATAAACTGCTTAAAACCCGACCCGTACCCTATTATAAAATCAGCAAGCGTTTTCAGTTTGTTTTGCTTCTTATGTCATTGTCTTTTCACTAACTTTTTTCAGTACAAACTTGCACTCTTAGTTTTATATCTTTTGAAAGTATAATAAACACAAAAAACGCTTTTTGGCAATATCGAAGATATTTCTGACTTATGATTAGTACTTTCGGTTTATTTGCCCATTAAATTAAGGAGAATATACCAATTTCGCTCTGAAGAGCAATAGGCACAAAGTTTTTGTATTTTATGAATAGGTCAAGGTTACTCGAGAATTTATATTCGTTTTTGGTTCCAAATCTTTACTTACTTACTTACGCTGGTCCAACGTCCTGTTAGGACCACACCTGCGTCACAATATTTCTCCATAAAACTCGGTTGAAGGCTGCTTGTCTCCAGTTCCTCGAATGTCCCACATTTCCAAGGTCCTGCTACACTTGATTTAACCACCTAGCTTGCTGCGCGCTCCTCTGCGTCTTGTACCGGTCGAATTCGAAGCAAATATCATTTTTGCGGGGTCCCGCCCATTGTACCCTTCCAGCTTTAGCGACTTTCTGGATACTGTGTTCGCCATAGATCTGCGCCGGCTCGTGATTCATCCTTCTCTTCAATACACCGTTTTCACATACACCACCAAAGGTCCGAAGCACGCAGCGTTCGAAAACTCTAAGTGCTTGAAGGTCCTCTTCACGCATGCATTTGAAAATGTTTGAATCACGCTTGTTAGACCGAAAACCGACTCCGACGCAGGGCTGGCAATTTCAACGCAGGGCTGGCAAATGTCATTTTCAATGAAAAATGGCTTACGATTTTTGCCGAACTATCTGCATAATCTCATGGGGCGAGAAAACGATGATGGAGATTTTCTTCTAAATCTCATCGAATTTTTCGTCATGACAGCACGTGCAGTGCATTGGTCATCGCTATTACAAACACATTTATTGATATAATTTTATGTTTCATAACAAAACTTGAAATAAAACATCCACTCTGTCGATTACTTATTATTGCTTGGCTAATTTTATGAAGACTATTTAGGAATTTGTAAAACAAAATCCCATGACACAAAATCTAACGACTGCATGATAGTGTGAGAATGACAAGGAATCTCATGACAGTTAATTTCTTCTCGTGACAGTGAGATGGCCTGTTTATTCATTGTCAAATGATGGCCGTGAGATTTACCAGCTCTGCTCCGACGCCCAATTTGTTCATCTAAATACAACATGATGAGATGATAGGATTGAAAAGATTGGCACCGGCAGCGATTGCGAATCAAGACCTTAATCTGTCAGGTCTTCAGGTCTGTTAGGTTACTCGATATGATTCATGACTTGTCAAGTGAATTAGACAGTAATATTCAGAAACCATAAGTTAAGTCTAAGATATTTCCATAGTGGGTGGAACACTAAGAAATGTTCATGTTTTTTCTCTGAATGTTTTCCATTGAAACCTTAACTTGGCTTTGAAATTGGTTGGCAATTAATTCCCAGAATTTAAACATGAAATGAAATGGCACATTTTGCATGCTGTGATCTACACATTTGCAGTCTGATTTATATTTTTGTATGTTGAAGATTTTGTAAATTTTCATTTACTTCAAAAATATCTCATCGTCGATTATCCGTTGCACTAGTACCTACTTTCGTTTGGTACGGAATGATCTAATGTTGGATTATTTTAAGTGGGGTTTTCATCAATTTATTTCTGTCATTTATCATTATTTTATTTATTTTTTCATCTGACATTTGGTATCCTGTTTTCTATTGATTTCGTATTTCCTTTCTTGCTAGCAGCATGGCCAAATATTTATTTGTTACATCTTAGCTGCGTGAGCACCCTACAATGCAGTCTCTTTCATTCGTCGTGTTTTATATAATGTTGCCTTGCCCCATCTCGTCCACAAGCAGGGTTACCTCATGCATAGGTTTATCTAGACTGACACACATTTTTTTCATTTTTTAAATACAGATATCTGTATATAAAGATTACGGATTTTTATTTACGCCAAGATTTTAAACAGTTAAAAACCTCAAATTTTAAAAATGAGTCCATTCTAGGATCTGACTCTATACCAATTCTACTATCAGTGTGCTGTTTCAGTCCCATGAAGCAGAAGACAACAATTGAAACTGACACTACGGTGACAGATGGCAGAGTCTGAAAGTCAGTTTGTGCGCCCAAATGATTTCTCCATACTTTTTTGAGATAATTTTTAAAGAAAATTTTATAGAATTTCCCAAAGATTCTATTGAAAGATCTCACATATCCCTTGAGAAAATATTTTGGCGACATTTGCGCCTTGGACAAATCACGAATACGCTGCCACTTCGTCATGGTGCAACTCGTAGGCTAATGTGATATGAATTATAGCTTAAGTGCATGCAAAGAACACCAAAGCATTCCCAAGTAACAATTCAAATGCAAATTGGTTTTATTCATGTTTTATGGTAGTTTTATCAAAGCTTTATGGAGATCATCTGGTTTTATCTGGGCATTTTCCAAGTTAAGGTGGTTTTAATTGATTAACAGTTCTTAAGAGTGATTAAAGAACACTTGAAGAAACCTCTATAAAACTATATCATTTATAAGTGTAATGCATCTTTTAAGTAATTTAATAAGATACTTGAGTCCCCTCTCAAGACATCGATTCGCAACTTTCATAAAGCCTGATAAAAGTTTTGAAACAGTTTTATGACATTCTTCTTTAAGATAAATGTATCTTGAAAATGCTGCCATAAAACGCTCTAAGAACCATTTGGTTTCGAATAAGAGCACATTCTCTTGAGAAAGAACATTATGTGAAAAATGTTGTGCTGAAAAAATGTGAAACTGAACAATGGACGCCCATAGGTGAAAGAAAATATAAAATAGTGGATCGTTCAAGCGGAAATTCAATAAAAACCTATCCAATATATTGAATACTCCTTCATCTCAGCCACCAACGACAATTTTTTTTTACCATCACTAGATTCCATTGGTTTCGCAGCCTACTGAGACTAACGTATCAGAAGGGTCTATGCGTTATGCGTCCTATTTTTTTGTAAACGAATCAAATTAAATGGTGCAATGTGTCGCCAGTTGAAAACCGAGAATCATAATTCATGATTATTGATTTTATGCCAGTTGTGCAAGTTAAACCTAACGTCCCAGGTAGTGCGTTATCGCTATGCGTTATCGTATGTCCACCACCGTTAAATCTAAAGTCTGAAGTGGTGAGCTGAAATTCCTCAGTGATCTACTACACAGCGCACTTCATCCGACGTTAGGTTTAGCATATAGATCGAGAGGAAAAATCATTTTTTCGCTCAATTGATGTTTCCGCCTTCCAGGCAATATTTATTATGTTATTCTTCCCAAAAGCATTGTTAGCATATTCAAGTTAATTTTTTTTTTTGTTAATTTTTTTTGGTTTTTATCGACCAGCGGTGATTAAAAATATTAAATTATAAGCTGTTATTATGACTAAGAACAACAATTATGCATAGACACTTTTGATTTGCACGGTCACATTTTCTTTGTTTATGATGTGCCTTTTTGACACTGGTTTTATGGCTATCTAACGAAAGACTTGTTTACCTTGAGCAATTCAAACAAGTTTTATTCAAGCGGAACTCTTCTTTTTCAAGAGTAGAACAAATAAAGATGAACTTATCGCTCTCCTCAAAAAATCTTGTTAGTCTTGTGCAAGAAATATAGGTTTTATTTGCGTTTTATGGTAGTTTTAGATAAAACCATTGGAAAAATGGCGAGCGTGGCTCTTCTGGATTTCCTCGGAACAGTAGCCATTTTCATAAGTATGCAAAAAAGCTTTCATTTTTCCAATGGTACGAACAAACAATGCTGTTTAAAAAACATTTTGAAACATAAAATGGATTGTAGACACAATTTATTCAAGATCTAACAATCAGCCTTTTCACCTAATAGTTGAATTTTCAACTTTTTTTTCTATTTTTTAAATAAGTCAATGTTCTAGCAATAATTCAGAGGCGCATTAAAATTTTCGAACTTTTATGTTGTAAAACACCAATGAACTGGACGTCGTATGAAATATTCATCAATTGCAGGCAAAAAACAGATGCATTTATGATCAATTTTACAATTAATTTACATACGTATCCACTTTGGAAGAGAAATATAGTAGTTTACACTCAACCATAAACAAAAAAATCCCCATTCAGCAGAACGAATCGAAAAATGGAATCTTCGAAGCATATTTGTGACGGACTGGAAGTGTTCTTAAAGAGGAAAATCATAAAACTATCAAAACTTGTGGTAGTTTTATCATAGTTTTAAGTATGTCTTGAATGTCATTACAAGTATGTACCGATAAAACTATCCAGTTTTAAGCGAACCTTGGGAAATAGTCTTGAAAACCTCCTGTAGTATGGGCCTTTTGGAACTTAAGCGGGTTTTATGGCGGTTTTATCGATGTTACGTAGAATATCTAGTTTTATGCATGATTTTATTAAATGAGTCTTGAAAACTTTTTCAAGTGTACCTTAAAATTGAATTTGTTACTTGGGTTGTATGCACAGGTAAAACGGGAAGCTTATTTGTACGATGGTGCAAACATTATGACGCATACGGTAGTCAGGCTAAACCGCTGGAATTTTGTATGAATTGTATTTCTGCTCGATGCTGAACTGATGCTAAAACATAAGCAATGTCTATGCCGTACTCATGTATAAATCGTGTGCTACCAGGTGGGCATTTTGCCACACAACGGTGCTCTTTTCATCCGTTTTGGTCATAGTGCAGCATGGTGACTATGACTCGCGGCTAATCCTCACTGCTTGCGGCTCGCTTAAAAAGTCAAATCAGTGTTGGTTTGATTGACTTCGTGTCTCTGATTCATGAGTCATCACTTAAAAATTAATTTATGGAAGTTCGTTGTTTAAATCGAAATAATCTGTCAGCATCCTTTGATTATGCACTCCCAACCACTGAACTCTTTTTCGTTGAGGAACGATACATACAGGGTGTGGCAGAAAATAATGCGAAAATTTGTTCTATTTCTTTCAAATCCCATTTTCAACTAATTCAAGCAATAATATCAACATTTTCGAGTGCAGTTATCTTTAAAAAGTCCGTTTAAACAAATGTATTCAATGTGTCCTCCTTTTTTATTAATAACATCTTCGAGCCGACGCCGGAAGCCCGAACATGCTGTTCGGACGTAGTCCTCCGACAGTGACTGCCATGTGCGTGTTAAGGTTGACTTTAGGGTTTTCACACTAGGGTGTGATGTTTTGCAGGCTCGTGCTTCAACATATGCCCAAATCGAATAATCCAACGGATTAAGATCTGGACTGCTAGGGGGCCACAAATCCTTCGGCCAAAACTTCATGTTATCGTTCAACCATTGTTGGGTTCGATTGGACGTGTGACACGGCGCTCCATCCTGCTGTAGGACAACGTTTTGGTCACAGGGAATCACTTGGTCCTTGAAAATACCGATATACACTTCGGTATTGATTTTAACTCCAGCATCAATGAAAACAGACGGCATTTTCAAACCGTTAGAAGTCACCAAGCCAAACATCATGACACCAGCCGGATGTTTGTTTTGAAATTTGAATTCCACTTTTTCCGGAACGTTCTCCATTTTTTGCGGTGAAATGAACCGGTCCGTGCGGCTGTTGGCCACAGCTTCGATGCTAAAAAGCTTTTTGTCGGAGAACAGGATTATTATTTTTTCCTTCTTCAACAAGGAAAGCAATCTCTTGGAACGAGTCACTCGTAGTTCCTTGACCCGGTCCGTAATCATGTGGCGTTTCACTCTGGCTCTGGAAGATGCATGGATTTCTCCGAAATATTGGCTTCCTTTGCAAGTTTTCTTACGGAACGTTCAATTTTTGCTCAGGACAATTTTTGCTCGGACCGATTTGATCACGTTCGGCGTGCGTGCAAAGCGCGGACGTCCGCTTCCCGGCTTCCGCTGCTTAGGACAATCCTGCAGGGACTTTTTTATGCGGTAAACTGTTGCCAAATGGCACCCTACCACCTTGGCAATCTCTTTCGGCTTCTTTTGGGCGAGCAACAAACTGGTGATCACTTCTTTCGCGAACATTTTGACGAATTTGCAATAAAACAAATAGAATGTTTGGGTGCAGCACTTGAAAGTAAACATAAAAAAATACACTTTCGACAGAAATTAGTCACTAGCTACACGAATTAACCCAATACTCAAGTTTGAACATTTTCGCATTATTTTCTGCCGCACCCTGTATAAGGCTTTGAAAATCTGCTTCGTCTTGGGTTCGTTCTCCTAAGTTAAGTTTACAAACTGTCTTCCGACTTGCATACATGCCAAAACCACGCAGAAAAGGGTGGAATGTCACGGGTCAAATTCGTGGCATCGAATACGCTGCTGTCCTTAATTCATCATCTCCATAGATCAGTGAATATCCAACTAAATTTCCTATTCCATTCCAGGATGGCACTTTTTCGGTGGTGGACTTCATGGAGGCATTCCAAGAGCACGAGGTACAACGGGTTCTCCGTGCCTACCCGGAGACTATCACAATGGACGTGCACTGTGCTCCAGTTGGCAACTGGCAGGCAATCCAGGACAAGACATTTGCCCGACTCTGTCGCATCCGGCTGAACCCGGTCGATGTGCTGAGCTCGGGCAGTGAAAAGTTGAATGCATTCGTAGACTATCTGGCAACGATGATCGTACCGACGGAGATTTCCGAACTGTTGGAAAGTTCCGACGTGGTCGGCAATATCCGCTTCAGTCATCCGACTCTGTATGTCTTCCCGGGTGGACAAGGTGATGCTGCACTTTTCGGAATCAACGGATTCAACATGTTAGGTAAGCCAAGAGTCAACAGCCTTGCAAACGAAACCAGTGCTTGCTAACATTTTTGTTTTCACTTCACAGTTGACGGAGGTTTCAGCAGAAAATCATGCTTTTGGGACTTTGTTCGCCATCTTGATCGCTTGGATGCAGTTCTTATGACCCGAATTAACAATACCAACATCAAGGGTATCTCGGCAGTAGTCGAGCGTAAGCACGAAGCACATGTCTATCCCCAGATTGGGCACTTCTTCTGCAACATTCCGGAACGCAAGGGACTTCTGAGTCCCGATGGTGATAAAGATCGTGATCCCTTGCTGGTCGATCTCATCGAAGAAGGTCACCAAATAGTGACTAACCTGAAAACGTTAAACTTAAAAGCACAAAATTGCTACCGCGATGCTGAACCTATTAATCTCTATCATAAGGTCGGCCATGGAACGCTAGACATGTATGTCATCAGCCCGGCCAAGGATTCTAGAGAAGTCAAAGAATTCCTAGCCAAGTGGAACGCTGCCGACCCTAAGCTGTTTGCTCCCAAAGAATCCAAGGAATTTGTATTCCCCATGCAGAATATAATATCTATCTGCGCCCTGCTGGTTTGGACTCCGGCTAACCCGGATGACAACATTACCAGAATACTCTTCCCCGGTTCGGCACCGGAGTACAAAATCCTCGAAGGACTGGAAAAAATGAAGAACGTAGAATTCATGCGCCAACCAGTTTGCACCGTCAAGTCAATCGCGCCGAGTATCTCGACGCTGGCACTCACCAAAAAATCACTGAAATCATCATCCATCGATAAGATCATTCCCGAGCCAATCCTTCCGTCCAAGCCAACGAAACCATCTGAGAAGGATAATAAGATTTTAGACAACAAGATGAAAATGATCGACAACAAACTGGCCGACGCCACCAAGAGCTCTTCGGACATTATGGATGGCTCGGCGGACGAGGGAAAGATGGAAAAACATCTAACCAAGTCAAATGTCGCCACCATTGCTACGGCTAAGGTTACCTCGGTAAATCGAAAGCAATCAAGACGACATCTACCGAATCGACGAAAAAGATCGACAGCATGTTGATCGAATCGAGCAAAAAGATTGACCTAGACGAAAAGAAGGACTTCTTTCAGACGCCGGCTCCGATAAGGATGAAGCCGAAAAGAAATTAGCTGCTGAAGAAGCAATCCCAGAAAAGAGGCTCGAACAAGATAAGGACAAAAACGAAGACGAACAAAAAGACGCCAAGAAAGACGAGTCAGTAACTATAAAGGAAGAATCCAAAACCATTAAAAAGTCTTCCGATAAAAACAATCAGACAAGCTACAGTTCGGTCTCGATTTGAATCCAAGCCGCCTAAGGCAACTTCGAAACCGATTAAAAAGAAGGAAGAGACCAACAAATCGTCTCCCACAACTCCTAAAAAATCAGCCGAACCCAAATTGACCAATGGAGTGTCGAAAGATGAGGAACCAAAGAAGGCAGCAGGTCCACCAAAGACTACGAAGCCTATAGGCACAAGGCCGGGCAAGTCCAGCCCTAAGAGTACACCCGCCAAGAGTGCTAAGGATGCCAACAACCGAAAGGTACTGGAAGCACGTCAACGGCCTGCTGCTAAACCGGCTCCAGCTAAAAGGGATTCGACGGAAAAGAAGGAATCTCCTCCTAAGATCGAACGCAAACCCATTTCCCGTCGACCGAAGGGAACTACGCCGGCCACTGCCGTAGGTGGAAGTCCCATCAAGGCCAAGAAGGTACTTAAGTCCGAGAAGGATGCCGTCATTCGTAAGGCCAAACTAGATAAGAACGGAACTACCGATTCTAGTCTAGTATCAACGCCTAGTGCCGACGAAGCTGGAGTGGCGGTACAGAAACGCATCGTCGATACAACAGCTTCGGCCACCCCAGGTAGCACTGATGTGGACTCCATTCAACAACAACATTTGGATGAACTTAAGGAGGAACAAGAAGCGGTTCGTGAAATTGAAGCCGTCTTCAAGCGTGACTCCGAAAAGATAAAGCGACGGGAAATTCTCTCCGAACATCGTGAAATTCAAGATAGCACTACCGAACCGGAAGAAGAGGAAGAATACTTGATCATCGAGAAAGAGGAACAGTACACGGAAGATTCTATCAATGAACCGGAGAGCAGTGCTACGAAAGAAGAGGAAATTCAAAAGCACCAGCGAGATTCCGAAGAATCAGAGAAACGTAAGCGCGACAGCTTGGAAGGAGAGGAAAAAGCTGATGTTGCTAAGGCAGAAGGCGACACGGCTGAGGTGGTTGAAATAATCGAAGGTGATAAAGCCGAGGATGAACAGCAGACAGAAGAAGCCAAACATGATGATCGGGAGGAAACTGTGGCCGTTAAAGAACCTGCTGAAGAAGTCAAAGAAGAACCGAAGGAAGTGGAAAAGATGTCTCCCAAACACAAGCAGGATATCGAAGAAGAAGTTCAGGAAATCATTACGTCAGCCAAGGAGATTGCCAAGTCCAAAATGGAAACCTCCATGGATGGTCTGAAAACTGAGGAAATGTCATCGATCAGTCCAGACGAAAAGGTGAGCAGTACCAAGAAGACAAGTGACACACGTGATGAAAATGAGCCGGAACAGGTTCCAAAGGAACACATCGAACCACCACACGAGAGCCATCACGAAGAACGAGTGTCGGCTACAGCAGAATCAGGAGCCACTACCACGGCTCCAACATTGCCTGAAGACGAACGTATTCCGCTGGACGAAATCAAGGAAGATTTGGTTATCGAAGAGAAGCACGCTAAGGAAGAAACCAAAGAGGTCGAAGTTGCTCCACCACTTCCGACAGTATACGAGCCACTGGAAAGACCAACGCCAGCAAAAATGCATTTCAGCGCTCAACAAGCACACATGCGTGACGTTGTCAAGACTCCAGACGAGGTCGCCGATTTGCCAATGCATGAGGAAGCTGATTTTGAAGAGTATAGTGAAGACAAGGATAAGGAAGACGAGAAAGAACGTGACACCAAGGGAAAGCCAGAAGCTGTGGAAGCAGCTCAAAAGAAGGAGACTGAAGCTAAGGAACAAGAGAAGACTGATAAAGTAGTAGTGGACAAGTCTGCTGAAAGTGATAAATTATGTGATACAGTGAAGGACACACAGCAGGAAGTACAGGAGGTAGTCGAGAAGGTTGATGTTGACACCAAGGTTGAGAAACCCCCTAAGCTGGATACGAAGTCATCACAGGTAAAGGGGTTGCTGGATGAGGCTACCATTCTTAAAGATCTCGAATCGCAAATAATTCCTACAGAACCGGAGATTTCCAAGCAACCAGCTGTTGCTAAGATGGAAAAAACTCCAGATCATACACCAGCAGCTGAGAAAGATGGCCAAGAAGACAAGGAGCCAGTCCATGAAGAGGTAATCGTACCTAAAAAGGTCGAACCTAAGGTACCAGTTGCAATGGAAACATCAGTTCTGGATGAAATTTGGGGTGCACCTCAGAAGGCTGAAGAAAAGTTGGAAGAATTGAAGCACATCATTGACGATAAAGCAAAGGAAACCACTTCGGACTTGATTGCCACTAAAGACAAAATGGTCAAGGAATTGGTCGAGCGCAAAGAAGAGGTGACAGAGAAGGTAAAACAAGAAGTTATCGATGCCGATAAAAAAATAACCGAAACGGTGGCTGAGGTTGGAAGGAAAGCTGAGAGCGCTGCTGTTCAGGCAGCCAGTGAAGTAGTGAAAGAGGTCACTACTAAAGCTGATGCCATTGGTGAAGATTTACAGAAAAAAGCTCAACAATTGGACGAAAAAGTTGCATCTGGAGTTGATAAACTTAAAACCGACGTTGAAACGGTTGCTGCCAAGGCTGATGCTGTTCTAGCAACCATCGAGACTGAAAAGAAAGAGCTTGAAAAACTAGCAACAGACATTAAAGCAAGAAGTGGCCGACAAGCTTGATGAAACCAAAAACACTGGACGATGAAGTAAACAAAGCTGTTGAGCAAGTTCAGCAAAAGCGCAATGGTATAAGCTCTTTCTTTGGCGGCATTACTGATAGTATCAAGTCGGGAATCGAGAAAGTCGCCGATAAGGTTGAAACCAAACTAAAAGATAAAACCGAGCAAGTTGAATCGAGGCTTCAGGAGGTCACTGACAAGATCGAAGGGCTAAAAGCAGCGGAAGCTATCGAAGAAGTTTGCGAGAAGAAGGAAATGACAAAGGCGCCCGAAACCGCCGCTGTCGGTTTGAAACACCTTTTGGTTAGCGAACGACATTCACTCAAGAACTGCGCGAGACTCATATAACAACACTAGACTCACCGATCAGCGATGTAGACAAAGCTGGCGATATGAAGTCCATGGTCAACATTCCACAGCATATCGACGAAGATAAAGAGTTAGAAGAGCTGAATCAAGCAGATGACTGGCTCATTCATTATCGAAGATGTGAAGTATTCGACTTTCGAGGAAGCCAATTTCCGTGAGATCAAGGAGGAGGACGAAGAAGATCGCATTACTCCTCCACAAAAGGATGACAAGAAAGACTTGGTACCAAAACTCGAACCTCTCGGTGGTCCACCACGGGCCAGAACCCCAGAAGACGTCGCCAAGATAGTAGCAAACGTTGCCCAGGATTCTTACAGTCCGTTACGGATCTTGAAGAAATCATACCCGGCCGAATCCACAAGAACCTGGAACGCAAACCGTCACACGGGAACTGCCCGTGAAGAAGATGGCATCGGTACAGTTCAATCGCATGCTTGTCTGCTGCTGGCAGCGAGGATGGTGGCGAAGAAACCGAATTATCTGTCCAGATGGAACAATCACTTCTCCAAAGCCATGACTCCGAGCCATACCGACTGCTGGAAAAACAACACCAGAAATAAAGGTTGACGAGGACATCGCACAAGAAAAAGCCACAGAACACAAGATGGAGAAACCCCAGTTGCCAGAAGTAAAACAAGGCGAAAAGAACCGAGTCCCACATCTTCCGGAAAAGTCGTCACCGGATTTGAAGACATCGCCAACTTCGATTGAAGAAAAAGATGGGCGCTGAACTTCCAGAAAAAGTGGTTAATGGAAGGCACAGACCTTTCGAAAAGGTCAGCAGGAAGTTACGCAAAGGAGTCAGTTGCGGATCAGCACGGATCAGATTGATACGAGCTCTGGGCGCTGAATCTGCTATCAGTACTTTCAGCGAACGCGACTTCACCAAAGACGAGAGTTCTATTCTTCTTGGCAGAGCGTGACTCTATCGCGATGCTCATTCGGCGGTCCGGTCGCATTAGCGATTTGAGAAGGAAGATGCAGCTGACGTCAAGTCGGTTGCTGTGGATTCCTCAAGGAATCGGAAAAGGTTGACGACCAAGCAGCCGGATGTGACCGCTACGGGAACCATCCAAAACAACAGGATTCGTTGCTGAAGAGAGAGTGATGATCTGTCCGGCCCCGAATCGGCAACAAGTTCAAAAGCCGTGTCCGAAAAATCTGTTGCCGCTGAAGCAGCTCGTTGCAGCCGATACCAGCAGATGATAAGAGGCACTGTTAGTGTCGATGCCAAACAAGAGGCTATCGAGACCAGAATCAAAAGCTGCGGTTTCTCGCCCAGAATCAGAAGCGTCGAGTCGAAAACCGCTCGTCGCTGAAGGCCAAAGACCAGTCGCGGCCCGAGTCGGCTGCTTCACACGTCGGTGAAAAGCCCCATCGAGATGAGTCTGACTAAAACGGGCGATGAAAAGCAAGTGTCACTGCACCAGAATCAGTGGTGTCCTCTGTCGGTGAAAAGGCGTCATCTGAAAAGGCTGGCGGTGAGCATAGGCGGCCGAAGAGACGTATCACGACCCAGAATCTGCAGCATCTCACGAGAGCGCGAAAGTGAGTTCTGCTCGAAAGCTGGAGGCTAAGCGAAAGCGATACGAGACCGCTTCACGACCAGAATCAGCCACTTCTCGCTGTGTCAGTGGACAACCGGAAACTAAGGATGCTTCTCGGCCGAGATCTGCGGCTTTCTCCCCAGGCCGTGTGAAGGCTGCTTCCAGAAAAGTATGAAGATAAGCAGGAAGTTATGGGACAGAAACCTCACGACCAACATCAGTCGTCCGTCGCCAGCGATATCAGCGGCAGAAATTAAAGAACCTTGCACGCCCAGAGTCCGGCTGTGTCTAACGTCAGTAGAAAAAGGCTACATCCGGAGAAGGAACCTTGAAGCCAAGCAAAGTTGAAAAGGACACTTCAAGACCAGAATCTGTTGCATCTCGCATCAGCGAGAAGCGCTCCCATCCCAGAAAGATGATGTAAAGAAGCATCACGACCAGAATCAGTTGTTTCTAATGTAGAGTGAGAAAGCTTTTTTGGCGATAAGGCAGAAGAATCCGAAGCTGCTTCTCGGCCAGAATCTGATGCATCTTACCAAGCGAGGAAGAAATCAAAGATGCTACGCCAGCGAGAATCGGGTGCTCCCTTTCGCGTGAACTGAAAAGGTCGCACAAGAAATGACAGGAGAGCGAGAAGGAAGAACCTAAAGAGGTTTCTCGGCCAGAATCAGCCGCTTCTCATATCAGGGCGAAGTCGGATGTGTTAAGGAGGAAGGAGCTAAAACTGCTTCGCAGCCTGGTGAGTTAGTTGCAGAAAGAGGCTGAAACTGAGGAGATTTCATGAACCTGAGCCTGCCCCTGAAAAGGCAGAAGTCCGGCAGGAAGAATCAGCAAGCATCCCGGCCAGAGGTGGGGTTGTTTCTCATACTGGCGAAGCTCATCTGATAAAATAGAAGAGAAGGGAGCTTCCCGGCCAGAGTCGGCTGCTTCTCACGTTGGCGAGAAAATCATCGCCTGAGAAACTGGATGAGCCAAAAGAAACTTCAAAATGGCCAGACTCTGCTCGCGTCACATGTGAGTGAGAAGGCTCCTTCACGCAAAGCCGAAGAACTGAAGGAATGTTCAAGACCCGAATCGGTTGCTTCATTACGGCCATGGTGTGATGAAGCTACTTCTGATAAGGCAGAAGAACCAAAGCGAGGCTTCTCGACCAGAATCAGTTGCTTCTCACGTTGGTGAGAAGATGGACGCTGGGCGCAAGATGATGCTAAAGCGCCGCCAGCGACCGGACTCGGTTGCGTCCCATGATAGCGAGAAGGTTCCAGCTATGAGAAGAAGCTAAGAAATTAAACCAGAGGGGAGTTCCAAGGTGACATCATCGACCAGAGTCCGCCACCTCTCATGTCAGCGAAACGGGCACACTCCGGAAAAGGCGGATACTAAAGATGCTTCTGCATCCGAATCAGTGGCGTCTCCACGTCGGTGAAAAAGGCGCCTCGAGAGGGTTGATGAAGTAAGCACGAAGAGTCTAAGGCTACTTCTCGACCAGAGTCCGTTGCTCTTTCCGGAGAAAGTAGATGCGGACAAGAAAGCGGACACTTCAAGCGAAGGATCACGGCCAGAATCCGCTGCGTCTCACGCTTGGTGAGAAGAAGCAGAAGCCAAACCCTGATGAGGCGAAATCGGCTTCTCGACCAGAATCCGCCGCTTCTCGGCAAAGCGAAAAAAGGACACAAAACAGAAGAAGCAACAGAAGCTCGACCAGGAATCGTGGCTTCTCATGCCACGTGAAGACGATGCTAAAGCGGCATCTCTGGGAAGATCAGCATCTTCCGGCGTCATCTTCAGCGCGAAGACACCGTCGGACTCAAGCTAGAAGAAACTAAAGCCAATGCGACCAGAATCGGCCGCTACTCACGTCGGTGAAGCATTCATCGAGACAGTAGAAATCAAGCAGGATGCTTTAGAAGCCAGCATCGGCTTCATCCCGCCAACTCAGCGAAAAGGCTGCTTCTGATAAGCCGGCGAAAGTGGAATCAAAGGAACCATCTAGACGGAATCTGTATCGCTCGTTGCTGAAAAAAACCGATGCAAAAATCCGACTGAAGAACCTGAATCTCGACCGATCTGGGCTGCATCTCATATCAGCGATAAAG